>VUQI01063667.1:13667-39412 GCA_015106735.1 Paratilapia polleni | reverse complement strand
GGTTCTGATGGGTTTTTTTTTTTTTTTTTCAAGCCCCAAATAACCACATTCACAGTGTCGTTTTAAACTTTGGCCTCTTCAATAATGCATTCTTAGCGGGGAGTTGTTGCTTAAGTTAGAAAAGAGTGATTCCACACTAAAGTGCGCCTTGTTACTGCCGACATTTTCAAGGGTAAGAGCTCTTTATAAAAACATGGAGTTATACTTGTTTACCTCCCACATTACAGATATTGACAATATTTTTTTATTTGCACCACTACAGTGAACTGTCATAGAAATTTACTTATGATAAACAAAAATGGTGCAAGAACTATTTTTGAGATGCTTCTAAAATTGCAATGGAGTATGCTGTGGCAAAGGCAGGATTATAATGTGTGAGTTACTTGATATTTTTCAGTCAGTTTTTGTCTAATATAGATTCATCTTGAATTCATTATTTATGACAAATTTCTTTGAGTGTGTTACTAGTTTTGTTATAAATAGAGGAGAGGGAGATTTAGGCGGTGCAGTATTGTTTTTTGTTGTTGTTTTTGAATTTCAGTATAAGATAAAAGCAAATGTTAAGTTATAGTAGTTTTATTTTTATTTTAACTCAAAAATTTCAGTTCTAGATCCTTTTCCTGTGTCATACACAATTATTCCAAATAAATGGTTCAAGTATTTGTGGTCCTGAGCCTCCCTTTACATCTCCTGCCTTTTAATGTTGGCCAATTTAATGTTGACTTAGATTAATAAAATCACCTCTACAAGGCTTACACATCAAAAATGTGTTCTCCCTCTTTCTCTTCCAAATGTGTTGCATTTCCATGATAAGCCTTCCTCCTATGCAACCCTAACTTAAGAACAGGCTAGGGAACCAACCTTTTTAATTGTGATTGGGCATGATTAATTGCAAATGGGATTACTGCCCTCCCTCAAATGTCTGATTCATTATCAGAGATGCAAGAATTTTCAGGACAGGGAATAAGAATAGCATTTCTTATTTACTTCACTTTAAATTTGCTATTCTCTTTCATCAAAAATGTATAGCTATGCTAAGATTCATTTTTCATGAACTATGGTTGTCTCGATAATAAGCAGGACTGTATGTATACACAATGGTAGCCTTCCATGACCTTTCATGCATAATCTAAACAGTCTGCACCTTCAGTGCGATTGATAAGCAACATGAAATATTGACAACATATCAACACTGATCAACAGCGATACAAAATCGTCTGCCTCAGCATTTCTATAACTCGGTTCCAAAGGGCACACAGTTAGCTTTTTCCTTTTCCAGAGAATTGAGCAGTGACAGATGAAAATATTTTGCTCAACATTTAATCTTACTGTAAATGTGCAAACGATGTTTTACTCATTCTTTCTTTTCTCTTGCTATATCAACTTCTGTAATGTGACTTCCTTGATAATCTTAGTTGATTCTGCGAGTCGAGCGATCCATTCCCTCTGCTTGTTTAATGTGACAGCAGCAGGACTTGATCTTTGTTTGTTCAAAAAGTCAGCCCAAGCGGCGTGTTTAGCTTCGTTTAATGTGTTTGTCTTGTGATTTCCAAATGCTAAGCATGCAAACAGATAAATCGTCAAGGTTAATTCTCTATCCAGCCATATGACTGATGATCTTCCTGCTATGTTTCTGCTTTTTCTTTTTAAATCTGCCCTTCACTCTCTCCATCTTTCTTTTCTTTCCCTTTTTGCTCTCATGATGCAGTTGATAAAGTTGCGTGAAGAGGTAAGTGCTTCTCTGCTCTAACAATTTAAATTCTACTTTCCCACTGAAACTTCCATTTGCCGTCTTTTCTCCATTACAAAATTAAAACAGCTCATTTGGAAACTTTCTGTATGTCTGATTGAACATCTTAAAGGCCAAACCACAGATAATGAATTCACTAAGGACCAGTCCCCCTCCCATAAATATCAGGAGGTGAAGATGAGATATTATTTCTGATGCACCTGTTTGAAGTCAAATACTGGGGAATTAAGCTGAGTTGCTTCAGTTATTGGGACCATCATCATTCAAGAACTTGATCAACTTTTTACTTTCAATTGGGAAGTGGCAGCTTGTAACTTTTACTTTCCCATAATTTCTTAATATGGGGCCAAAAAAGTTGCTTTTTGGCTTGTGCAGTAAAGTAGACTGAGGTTATTTTTAGTGATTTGTTATGTGTTTAAGGCTATACACTGTAGGTTAGTATTTGTTTTGTGCTTTTGATGACAAATGAAAGGAAAAAAGGTACTCAGTAAGGTGTTGGGCCACCACATGCCACCAGAGCAGCTTCATTGCAGCTTGGCTTTGATTGCACTGGAAGTCCCTGGAAATCTTCTGGAGGGAAGGAACACCATTCTTCCAAAAGATATTTTCTCATTTGGTAAATGGACTGGTACTTATATAGCGCTTTTCTACTCAGTTTCTGTGTACTCAAAGCGCTTTACACTACAGGCCACATTCACCCAGTCACACATACATTCATACAGCACTTTTTTTATCTATACTTAAGTGCTTACTAACATTCACACACACTCACACTCCGATGAATGCATCGGGAGCAACGTGGGGTTCAGTATCTTGCCCAAGGATACTTCGGCATGCAGACTAGGGGAGCCAGGAATCGAACCACTGACCTTCCGATTAGTAGACGACTCGCTCTACCTCCTGAGCCACAGCCGCCCGCAATTTGGTCTTTTGATGAGGATGTTGGAGAGCACTGACTAACACATCAATTCAAAATCTGCCAGAGGTGTCCAACTGGGTTGAAGTGACTCAGAAGGCCAAAGGATATGATTCATATTATTTTAATACTCATCAAGCCATCCACACGTCTCATCCATGACCCCAGTGCCCACAGATTGTATTTAAAAGAAGCCTCAAATTTGCCATCTTGTCTTATTTATTTATTTTTTATTTAAAGTGACAATATTCACTGTGATATTAAATTGGATGCTTTTAGTACCCCGGATCCCCATGTACAGGATAGTTTTATCATAGTGACCAAAACCATTTTGTGTACTAGACTGTAGTCATGTTCCTTTCTGCTGTAAAGTTTGGCATTAAAGGAGAGTGACTCGAATTGAATAAGCAGAAGAAGGTGGATGGATGGATGGACTTTCTTTTGAAGCCAGCCTCAAGTGGCCATTTGAGGAACTGCAGTGTGGAATTTCTGAAAGAATTACTAGCTTTTATAGCATGTAAATGTACAAAATTTCAGAAATAGTGTTTTGATTTAGCAGAAAAAGTTAGCTACATTCCACAGCCTAGAGAAACACATATCTTTGTTAGCTTGTTATTTTGCTGATTAGCTTACCAAGCTAGAAAGTGTATGGTAGTGATATACAATTATTATAATTAAATAAAAAAGCTAAATTAGCTCAATTAGAAAAATTGCTCAGCTTGATTAGCAGCAGTAGGTGTTAAAAGTCACCAATGTTATAGTAATTTCAGTAATTTTGTTACTGAAATTCGGATATATTTCATGTACATAAGCTATCCCGAGTATAATTAACCGCTATGGTAGCGGTAGTTCAAGTTGAATTTAAATATCTTGTAAATATTTGACTACATATCTAGCCTTTTAGAGTTTTAATATCTGTTCTTGGACTGCCCAGTAATGTTACTAATGTTAGGTTCAACATCCTCATACTCTACTCTAATGTCAGTATATTAATTGCACTCTGTTGCTATGTAAATAATGACCTTGTCTCAGTGTTGATAAAGTGGCATTATACATATCTAGCTTTATATTGTACATGTATTATGGAATCTATATAAAGTGTATTTTGCTCTATTTGAGGCAGATTTTTTTTTTAGTTACTGTAGGTTACATTATGTTCTTGTTCTGCCCTGAGCTCGTCTTTGGAGCTGTAGTTACAGTATGTTTTTAAATGTGCCTTTGAGTGAGACTTTATTCAAGAGGGATTCTGCAGAATCAGAGTCATTCAATTCCTATCAAAGCCCCTCCATTCACACCTATCCATAATTTAGAGTGCCAGCCTAGCCCAGATGTCATGTTATTGTGCTTTTTTTCTTTTATTTAGCTGTACTTTTGTTTCCCCTTCTTCTTCCCACTTTTTTGTGCATTTCCTCCTAGCCTGAGGGTCAGAAGACATCTTGAGTTACCTCACCTGCCTACCCTGTTTGGAATGGTCCAGTCTGTCTAATCGGGCTTGAATCTTTGCCCTCGTCATTGCAGTCTTTTACCCTTCTGCTCTTCCTGTATTTGAATCAAAGGCTGGCACAGCTTATACACACTTAAGCCTTGCTTTTAAAAAAACTACACTTTTTTCTTCAGCTGAAAAACATGTTTAAATATTTAGCACCCATATTCACAGCTGTTTGACACTTGTAATTCCTCGTCTTACAAGTCCCAAACAAACGGCAGAGAAGATCACACAGTCAGTCTGAATCACAGCTGTCATCATTATTCACTTTGACTCTCCCCCACCCTTATTGAAATAATAAGGAAATCATCTGAACTTTGGAAAATGGTGATAGTAACCGCCTGTGTTTGATATTGAAAGAAGGCAGGAGAAGGAAAGAAGAGGGGAGAGATTTCTTTTGAGCTACAGCTGCATTGTTCTGGGGCTCCCTGTTAATAACTTACAACTGAAGAGTGTTTCTTGACGCAAAAAAGCACAACAAAAAAACACCATTTTTGTGGTTCCTAAGAAGATCTTTGTTCAAAATGTAGGTGTCAGATGAAAAGGCATACATACATAGGTAGGAATGGTGGTGGTGGCGGTGGGGCGCACTGGTGCACTCTCAGATGCACAATATTTATCATATATTATATTTCAATCTTTTGCTAGAAGACTCCAGGAGAGGATCAGGTATGATTTGATGGGATACTTAGTTTTTTCAAGTGGATAAATGACAGATCAGAGTTGCGGGCCAGCATTTGAGCACGAATAGTGTTCTATGCATGTCTTTGTCTTGTTCTGAAGGTTTCACAGTGGTTATGTCAGAACTGCAAGGGTCAAGCGTTGATATGGGACAGTGTAGCTCACCAGCAGCCACTTTGCATTTCTCTCAGAAAAAAATGCTGACAAGGATGGCTTGGATCTTTGCTTGCTGCAGAGTAAAAACCTAGTTGAAAACTTGAATGCTTTCACATTTTTGGTTGTGCAGCACTGGTATATTGGAACAATATTGCTTGTCAGTGAGAGTTACCGCATTGTAATTTGTAGACATAATCTCTCTATCAGAGTTGACTGTGGCAATGTAATGAAGGATCTTTAGTTTAAATTGTACGTGTTCCTTTTCATTATTTTCCCTGGTATCATCTTGTGTCCATGGCTGGATTGTTCCATTATTAGGGCCATCACAGTGCGCCATTACTGGATTCTTAGTGGCTGAACTCTCACCTTTTCCTTCAGGTTCTGTCACCGTCAAGCTCGGGACGCATTATTCTAATGATCACACACACACACACACATATGTATATACTGCTACTGCCACCACTACCACCCCCCCAGTGCCCCCTCCCACCTCACACACCCACCCACACTCACCCAACCCTCCCCCCCAGGCCTAAAAGAAGACAGAACGAGGGAGAGAAGAGACAGAGAGAGAGAGAGAAATTCAGGAGGATAAAGCTTTGAAGTGGCTTTCCATCGCAGTGAGTCTGCCGGCCGTCTCCCCGAGACGTGTCACCTTTGCCGAGAGGGAATAGGAAAATCACGTTTCGAATGGTAATGATAACATACTAATCACTTGAGCTCTTTGAAGAACCCGGGGAGTGCGCTACTCTGTCAGTATCCCTGGCTGCCTCATGCTCCCAGGCACACACAGGCAGTGCAGCCATGGTCTAGGTGTATTAGCTTAAGCGTTGCATGTCAGTACGTCCCCTGTATCGCAGCTGATCCATAGGGGCTCATTATAGCCCAAGCTTGGTATCCGTTTTCTCCCACATGTATACTACAACCATATCTGTTGATGCCACTACCACCTCCACCCCACCTCAAAACCCCCTACCACAACCTTCACCAAAACCACGCCACACCTTGCATCTAGCCTCGCTCACCATCTACTTATCAGTTTCTACCTTCCACAAGACCATTTTATCACTCAACCACCCTACCCATTCTCCTATCTCTCCATCCTCCCCCTGCCCTCCCTTTAACTATTAAAAAGTGTCTCTGCAATTTTAAATGACATCTGTCAGCGGCACAAAGAAAAAGGAAACGAGGGAAAGAAAAGAGTTCAGAGGGAGTTTTCTCCTCCCTGCTCTTTTCCCATCCCTCTTGTTGTCAAAGTTTGAAAAGTGTGTCGTTGACTTATTTTTTTATTTTATTTTTCCCCTCCACATTTTTCATTTCCTCTGAGTGATTAGCTGGTACACATTTTGACAGCCCAACCAAAACTAGAGATTTCACTTCTCTCCCTGTCCCCTTCACTCATGTGATGGGCATAAACCCTTGTCAGATGGGCGGTTGCCATTCATTGGGTTGTTTTTCAGTGTCAGATGTGTTAAATTTGATCAGTTTCGTAAGGTTGCACATTAGAAAGACCGTCGCAACCAACAGCATTCAAGTAAACATTTAAGTCTTCCATGTTTATGCTGTTTGATTGTGGCATGGGCTTTATGAAAAGTGGGTCTTATGTTGGTCTTTCACATAAAGTGTCTCAGTGGATGATGAGGGGTTGTATTAATTGTTAAAGTGTATCTTTACATGTTATATATGTGGTTGGGTGCTTTGGACTCAACAGACATGTTGTAGATAAATAAATCCACAACTAATACATTACATTAGAATCTTTTAATAAGGTCCGTAGTTCTTAGAGCTTGGGAATTCTGTTTGTATGGCCACTGTCTCAGAATTTAAAAGTCACCTCAAAACAGTCACCACTTACACACTTTTTGACTAACTTTATCTAAGTTTAATTAACTGTTTCAGCCTTTTAGAGAAAGCTTTGAATACGACCTGGAAAAACTGTAAATAACTGGCATTTCTAAGCTACCACTATAATCACAACCTCCACCAAAGAAAGTGAGAGGTCATAGTGGACCTCCTGTCAACAGATCAGCTCTTTTCTTGTCTTGCTTATTAGATGGGAGTTGTTTAGGTAGAGAAGAAACCAAAACCACTGGTTTACTTGGTATCCAAGGAACTGCTTTTAGTAGTGTGTACTCGTGTGCACATGATATTACAGCCCTAGCTTAGACCTTGATACTCGCAAACATCCACTTTGAAAAAAAAATCAAATTGCTCATTTAATAATTTATGAAACACATCTTTTCTTGCTATGCTCTCTGAACTCCATGCTTTAAATGGGCAGTCTTGTCAATTGTTGATAGCTATGAGGAAGCCAACGGGGAACACAGTAACTCATACATCATGTGGTACCACTAATGTGATATGTGTTCATACATATATGAAACTGATGGGTTTGAAAAATCTTATTTTTTTATTATTTTTTTTTTTTACACTTTATATGTGGTCTTACTGTCCTCATGTAAAGGGGGTAGATGTTGATTTTTTTCTGGAATTTTTCTTCCACTTGGACACCATCAACTGGACCTGATTTTCTTTCACCTGGACAGCTCTTTAAATAAGATTTTATTTCATCTTAAGACAGGGAGTTGGAACAAATTAACAGTTCTCTGTGCAGGGGAAGGCCAGGCTGTGAAACAATATGAGGAGGCAGCAGAGCTCCAAGCAGTTCCTCTTTTTATGTCCAAGATGAGGCAGCAGCACCCTTTACATGCATTTGCTTGATATTCCATCAGGATATAACACATTGTCATCCATGAAGGTTATTGCCAGCCTGGTCGTATTATGCTGTCGCTGTGGATGTGGTCTGTCTGCTTAGGTGACAGTGTTGATGTGTTTCTTTGAAATGGGTCCCAGCCCTCTCAATCAATTTTTATTTTGTGTTTGTTTCTCTGGCTTGATTTTTTTTTTTTTCCTATTTATTGCAGAGAGCACATCTGTTGGACAACACAGAGAAGCTGGAAAGGTCATCACGAAGACTGGAGGCCGGCTACCAGATAGCAGTAGAAACTGGTACGTATTCTGTTACGATTGGAAAGGAGTGGGGTGGTGTTAGGTGGGGGGTTCAAGATAGTGTTGAGGATGACTGAGCGACAGCAAATTGTCTTGCTCATATGCGAGGTGGGTGGAAATGTGTGTTTGTGTGTGTGTGTGTGTGTGTTTGGAGGGTGGAAGGAGGGGAGTCGGGGGAGGAAAAAAAAAAAACCCTCTTTCCTTGACGCCTGATGACATTTTCGGGAGCACATCAAAGGTGAGCCAGGGAGGGAGTGAGAGAAGTGTACAGGCGACAGATCGGGCGCTGCTTCTCCTTGCTCTGCTCCTGAAGAAAATTCAAGCATCACTATGGCTGTGTGTGTGTCTGTGTGTTATGTATGCATGTGCATTTGGTGGGTGGTGCTGTGCTTTTTTTTTTCCACAAACAGATAGGGGGTCTATGAAAATAAACAATGTCAGCATTCCTCCTGAAGTTCTTAATTCAGGAGCACACAAGAAGGAAAATAAAAACATATCACTTTCTAAATAAACCCTCTTAAAAACACACAAACTCCTTTTTTTCCTCATTATCAAGGATGGTTTTAATCTTAAAATAGGAAAAAATCTCATTGGGATCTCAAATAGATTTAACCAGTTAGCATATTTTTTTTTTCTTCCTGTCTTCCTTCTTGACAGTCACCACATTATTGAGGCACAGTGTATTCCTCAGAGATATATCAAAGCTCATTCTTGAAGTATCAACCAGCTTTCTGTGGCTTCCGTTGTAG
Source organism: Paratilapia polleni (assembly GCA_015106735.1). Classification (NCBI taxonomy): domain Eukaryota; kingdom Metazoa; phylum Chordata; class Actinopteri; order Cichliformes; family Cichlidae; genus Paratilapia; species Paratilapia polleni. Next base: position 30,665 of record VUQI01063667.1, on the reverse strand, counting down.
TTTTGAAAAAGTTTGTCAATTTACACTATAATCGCAGGGCGGCTGGTGTGTGTGCGACATCGACAGATTTAATAATTCAAGTCGAGGCAGGTTTGCACGCAGACCACCAGCTTTTGATGTTCCCTGTAACTTGCATTCACAAATTCCTAAATACAATCTGCATTCTCTGCCTAAAAACGTTGATTCAAATTTCCGAGATGATTCTGACGTTATTAGAGTTTCTCGATGGTGTCGAATTCTGCAGCAGCCGGCAGATTTTTTAATTCCACCCTGTCGCAGCTTTCACAGTGGCTTGTTTTGATGTTTTGCCTCACAGCTTGGTTGTTGGTAAAGAAGTGCACCGTGACTTAGCAGTGTCGAACACCTCCCGTGTCCAGCGGCTTCTCCCGCTGTAGTCTGCCACATGCCCCTTGACCCTGTGTCACCAGTGGCTGTCTCATCCACTGTGTGTGCAGCTAGCTAAGAACAATGCTCGTTTATCCTGCCTTGGTCCCACACACGTGGCTCGGTCCACACCAGCTGTGGGGTGTGTTTGTGGTTTGGTGGGGAAGCTTCGCCCCGTGTCTTTAATCCATGACCCCTTCCTTTACTCTGCTGTCGATACCAACCCTCCGCTCAGATGCACAACCTGAAATGGCAGTGTCTCCAGGTCAAATAGAGAATACATCTGCACAAGGAACATAGATGCACACGGCATATGCAGATCTCCAACAGACTAATCTGCCAAGCTCTCAAATTCAACAAAAACTGTTGGCACAAACATCATGTAGCCAGATTTATCCACTCGGTTAATGCGGTTTGACAGAGTTCACGATGTGATCCAAAGTTCAGTTTTTTCTTTTGCATTTTTTCATCAGTTTCAAATGGTATATTTTCTCTTGTCCCATTGTGGCGCATCACAACACTTCCCAGACATCTTCATAAAATCGTACACTATTTAGTTCATAGTCCTGCCAGATTATTGAGTCACACAGTACACTCGGATTTGTGTTGAAATTGTTTGCTTTTATAGCCCAACAAAGACTGTTTATTGTAGTTCTTTCTTTTTCACACCATCAAATGCAAAATAATGAAATAAATATCCAAGTACTGCACTATGCTTTATTCATGAACATTAAGAAAAGCCATTGCCAATTGTTGAGGAATAAGCTTTGTGTTTTTAAATGCATAGGTGTGGCATCCATAGATATTAAACAAGAATAATTAGAGCATTAAGTGTTTCTCCAATCAGACACTCTCTAGTCATACTGTAAATGCTACTCTTGCCACAAAGCTCAACTCTCCTCAGACATCTAAGCCCTGCTTTTTTACCAAGAGCAGTTTAGCATCGTTATTTTTGCAGTAATTCAAAGTTGCATTCTCCATCCACAATGACACAGTAGCCCTTAAGAACTACAATTGACCAATGGGGGAAGTGGAACTAAAAGACATTATATTTCAAAGAGATAGATCCTGAACAAAGAAATGGCGTAGAAACTCTTTGCCCCCTTTTCTCTTCACCACCGACAATATATCTCTTAATGACCAGGAACAAAAAAAACAGGATGCTTCTAGGTCACATTTAAGGGAAAAAAGAGGACTCTTAGTTCTAAGAAAAGATGAATCTTGACACAGTATCATTTTATCATAGATATTTTAGTTTTTTTCTTCTTCTATTCTCAGTGTCTCCAGTGTATTTTGTGAAACAAAGGCTTGCCAAAAGCAGTGAGAGCCCTCAGAGGGATATAGAGGAGACTCTTTGGGCATGCAGAGCTATTTACCACACGCACCCTCAAGAACCAGGGTTCTCTGTTTGTCTCATAAATAAAGTATAGAACTTCATTAGTGAAGAGCACTGACTTAAAAGCCCAGGCATAGAGACATGCAGACATGGGGGCTAGCCCAGTTAAAGAGGGCAGTAAATAAAGAGGGAGGGCATGCAGTTAGGCAATTTAAAGACATTTGAGTCAGGGGCATTTGAAATACCCAAATGTGGAGGCTTGTCAAATTTGGAGATGTTGTTAAATCAAAGACATGCTGGTTTTTAGCCCTTCCCGCCAAAGCTTAAAATATTTTGAATGATTCATAATGCTTGTTTAGAAATCAAAATACCATGTTGGACAAGATATATATGTTGCAGTGGTTAGCTATTTTACCTTTCTATTCATTAAAGGTTAGAGAGTGACTGGATTACAGTTTCTAAAAGCGATGGCTCTGTAAAATAAATAAATAAATAAAATAAAAAAATAAAAACAAGGCCACCTATGGTAATCGAAATCTTAACTCTAATAATTGAATTTTTAAATTAAATTTGCTTTGTTGTGTCAGCACTCAAAAGCTTTTGTTGAGGTTACTGCACTTGTGTGAGGACATAAATAGCAAGTTTATGGTTAAACTGTAACCTTGTCATAGCAGGACTGTCTTTGTTTGTAGAGACATGTCTGATCTAGCTTTAATGCAATTTTAAATTTGTGGATTTAATTTTTCGTATGTAGAGGAAATTAAATTTTACAAGACACTAGTTACTACAAAATCAAATCAGAGGCAGTATTTAAAAAAGTGTACAATTCAGTAAGTCACCTGACAAATATGGAATGAGTTTACTTTGAAAATTCATCCCCCTTTATACTTGTCACAAATAACTTAGCAATGCCAGCAAAATGAGCCGCTGAAACAAAGACGGGGACAGACAAAAGCGTTGCTGCTCTGCATTTTAAAAGTGGCCAGCAAGAGGCTGAGAACACTTCTTCTTAGGTGAGTGTTCTTGGTGTTTAGGAGCCTGTAATCAATCCTGCAAAATGAAAACAGCTCATTAGGGATTGATTTCAGCCCCGTTTAGATAAGCAGAGAGGGTTGGGGTGCGGCCCCCAGGGGCCCCAGCCTAGCCCAAAGTTCACGCCATGCCAGGTAGAGAGCAGCACCGCAGGCTATCAACTTTATTAGGTTGGAGATAAGCTGATTAGACCTTGTCAATCAAAGGTGCCAGTGACTCAATCATGATCCAGGGGATTTTTTCTTTCTTTCTCTCCCTTTTTCTCTCTCTTCCCACTCTCACAGTCTCCCTCTCTTTTTTGTGATAAATCATTGAAGCGACCAACAAAGTGGCAGCCATCGCTGGGCTAAGCTAAGCAGCCCTGCAGTTGTCACCAAGGCAGACGTGTGAGGACCCTGTGATGATGTGACGACTATATTAAAGAGTACATCAATTTGTTTTAGAGCAGTTTGATTTTCAACTGCAGTGGTATTAAAAGAGAGGGGGGGAAAAAAAAGAGGGGAGGGTGAGCATGTCGGCGTCATCGAACAGGATTCCAGTGGCAGAGCAAGGGGTGCTGGGACAGCAAGAAATAAATAGATAAATGACAGAGTGACGAGAAATAAATAAATATGTTTTTGTAAACATAAAAAAAATCTTCATGGCTCCCTTTTGAAGCAGAGTGTGGCTTTGAGTCTTGCTGAGAGTCCATGGGTGCTGGAGTGGCCCAGTAACACAGCACACATTTGTCCCGACTCTCTATCTCTCCCTCTCCATCTTCGTCTCTTTCTCTGTTTCTCTCCCGCTCGCTTTATTTCTCCCTGTTCCCTCTAAAGATCAGACTCGATGGTTTTTTTTGGTGCTGGGCCACCAAAGCGTCGCCTCAAATCCATAAGCAAACACTTAACAAATGACATAATCAGTCACATTTATGAAGACCGAATTATATTTTGAACAGAGGCTATTATTATCTCTCAACAAATTTTATTTCATTCTTTAATATTTAAAGTATGTAGTTAATTCAGTATTATACATAATATTTTATTATAACATTTTTACATATTTATACAAATCAAAATCCTGCAAATAAATAGGTAATTAATCAATATTTCATGTATTTTTTAAAATTGACAGTTATTTTTAAATTTTCATGCATTTTCAGAGATTAGTTTTAAATCTAGGTTTATATTACAAATTTGAAATTTTGTTTGATCTGCAAATGCACCACAATTTTATACTTTTTTTTTCCTTGTCAGTCAGTACTTTAATGATTTATATATATATATATATATATATATATATATATATACACACACACACACACTATATGCAATGTACATCTTTTTCTTATTAGCGTGTAGCTGAATCTTTTCTCACTTCTTATTTTAGTTTATTCTCTCTGTTCTACAATGTAGTTTGAATATTTTAAGCATCTCTTTTTCGTTTCTCTTTTTAAAAGGACAGTTTGCTAAAGTGGATTTCCTTGAGGTACAGCATAATAAATCACTTTTTTGTAGGCTGATACAATCGGCATGTTGTATTGTGTTCAAAAAGAATTTGAAGATATTTGATAATTGTTTGATTAATGGAGCCGAGAGCTAGGACTTAAATATTTCACAGCTTGAGTTTTCAGCTAAGGAGAAAGGAGGCCTTTTTTTTTAAAAAAATATGCTTTAAAGCGAAAAACGTTTTTCTATAGCTATTTAAAAAGTAAACAGTCATTAAAAAAAAAAAAAACACTTGCAAAATTTCACTTGAAACCACGTTTCCTAAATATATATGCTTCAACGCATAACATCTTGCTCTCAGAAAATCTAGCCGTGGGTGAGCTGTTTATCGGTAAACCCCCGGTGGATGAAAGGCGTAGCAATAATGATTTTTTCTCTCCTAATCGGACCTTGTCAGCAAGGCGTCTTATCGTGGAGAGGAAAATGACACCGATCCTATCGAAGAGCCTGGAGTCCGAGTCGGCGGCGTGTGTCCCCCCCAATCATGGCCGGCCGTGGCCCAGTCATATCTAGCGCCGCCACAAACGGCGAGCGACGCTTTTTTCATGTGGACTTCAAAAACGTCGCGAGTCATTAAAATTGCACCCACGTTTGGCAGCGGGGATCAGCCGCTCTGGAGCGAAAATGGGATGTGGGAAGAGGAGACTCACTAAATGTGTTAATTCCATCCTCACATGTTTACGGCTTAATTTTAATCTGTTTGAGGGAGGAGGAGGGGTGGAGGGACGATTGGAAAGGGGGGCGGGAGGGGCAATGAGAAAGCCTCGCACTGCAATAAATCGCCATTATCTTTGACACCCTAGGACTCAGCTGTTCCAGGGATTTAGGGGTCCACTGGCAACAGTGTATATCGTAGGGCATGAAAACACTGTTTACGCTTGAACTGCGGTAGCTAAGGTGCAATCACCAGTTTCAGGCTGCCCAGACAAAGGGCCTTACGTGCACAATGGCCAGCTAGCATACGGGCCCTCAATGGAAGAGCTGAACCAACAGACTCAAGTATGTGTTTGTGTGTGCGCGCCTGTTTCCTGTACGTGCGTGGGCAAGTCTCTGTTTCTCTGTGTATCGACAGGTGTTGTTGCAAACATCCAAATATTGGTTCAAGCTTTGTGGGGCTACAAAGATGGAAATAAGTGACATGTTTTTGTAAAGTTAAATGAACCTTTTCCAAAAATAGATCAAGAATTCCTGAATGAATAAAGATTGTTCTGTTAAGCTACAGTCCACCAGCTACTACAGCTGCTACTTGCCTCCTTGTGTTCCTCTATTAGGTCTCCACAGAGTGTGAGCTAGCATTAATAAAATTATGAGAAAATCTAATAATTAGACCTTTAGTCAGTTATTAGCTTCAACAAGGCTCTCAACATAATGAGACTCTTGGAAGTAATGATCTGACTAGAGAGCTCATTGGAGCTTTCCTGCTAAGTAAAAAAAAAAATAATAAAAAAAATAACGAGACAACATTGTTAACAGAAATGTTGGTTTTAAGCTCAGCACAGATTTACAAAACACATTTAAACATTTAAGCTAAGCCTTAAAACTTAATCACTAGCTTTCCACACATTTAAGTGACAGCATCTTTTTGATTGATATGCAGTGAGAATGTCAGAGACTGACCAAGCAACATTGACTCAAATCTTTTATTAACAAAGCACAGTCATTGCAACTGAACACAGGCAACCCAACTACTTGATTTACATTCCTCAATAGCAAACCATGAGCAATGTCCCCAACTATTTGTGCATTATACTACAGATGAATATAGTAATAGTCTGTTTAATCAGAAAACATAATTTCATCAATGCACAGTGTCCTTGAGATGATGAAAATTAAGTAATTTTAGCACACTTTGTAAATTGGTCTATATTCTCGATCAAACCCCATCCAAATCATTTATTGATATAATCTTATCCTTATCTCGAGATACAAAACACCCTCCAATTGCTAGATAGTGGTTTGCCACTATATCTTAAAAGACACCATCGTCCCAACCCTAAATCAGTTTTTTTTGTTTTTTTTCTATTTTTGGGTTATAATAACTAAAAAGATACCCCCTGCCTTCTTGCATGCAGGAGAAAAAAATGTAGCATTGACCTCTGGCTGACACAGCGAAAACTGAGGGAGGTGGGGGGAGAGACAGAGAAAAAGAAAAGCAGCAGAAAGAGCGACCGAGAGGAGAGAGCTAAGACAACAACTGTGAAGAGCCACATAGGGTTAAAGAAAAACTGTTTCAGAAGGAAATGGGAGACAAAAGCGAGGACTCGGAGCCCCCACGGGTGCTTTAAAGAGCCGCTACATCTGAGGCACTGAAATATTAAAAACTGAAAAGGAGAACCAAAAAAAAATTTGAAATAGTGAAATAAAGTAAAGGAGTGGCAGTGAGAGAGAATTATGCTACTTTGTCACCTTAGGACCTTTATCAGAAAAATTAATTCAACGATGAGAATGATGCAGTGAATGACAAGATGATTGATGACATTTAAAACCTGAAAACGGAGTAAAAAACAAGATTAGACATTTATCAGAGTGAGTGGATAGGTTGCTGTATAGGAACAAGAGATAGCGATATTGGAAAGGAGATTACTAACATCCACATAAAATATTTTAATGGTTTTTATTTGTTTACCAATTTCAAAAAACAAAATCCCCTTGATTCTCTTTGACCAGTAAACCTCCCTTACACATGTTCTTATTGACAGTGCACTAAAGTGACAACCATTCCCTTTTTTTATTTAAAAAAAAAAAGCAAAAGGCAAGCTACTACAAAGCAGTGTATCTTCACAGTGAGTCTTCTGTCAAGCTGGCAGACATAAATGGGCAATTTTTTTATGCAGATTCAGCAGTGTTTTAAGGGTGAAAATTAAGGGGAAGATGGTGCTGTTACTATAACATTTTACTTATGCTTTGCACATAGTTATACAATAAAATCTGACGATTTGAGCCATGTACCTGTGTTGAGTCACTTGCAAAGCTCTATTTTCTGAGTATGTTTTAAATAGATCATATACAGTTATACATGACCTTTTGAATTTAATTATAAATTACATTTTTACTCATTTGCATTCAGGTGAAAACATGCAAATTATTCAGCTGTAAAACCTGATAGGAAGGAACTAATGTGTAAGCCAGCCAATTATTGCCACCCAATAAAAACTTTTTCAGAGCAGGAATGATGACAGCTAATGGCACAAGATTCAAGTCTAGTTTTCAGACATTAAATCTTGTATTGTATTTACAGTGCAGCTTAGATTGTAGCAGTAGTAAACAGATAACCATAAGGCAAAATTGCATTAGATTTCTGTCAATCTGACTGCTGATGCCATTTTTATGTAAGTAGTTTGCCATAATTTATTTACTTACATAAAAGTTGGAATTTGTAAATTTTATTTTTAGGCCTTTGTCCTAATTTTGCAATAAAAACACTTAATACATAAAAATAACCATTGCATAATTGTATTAAATGAAATGTAGAATAAATATTTTTAAAGAGATTACAGTATATCCTTGTACTCTATTCCGCTGCCTGTACTCTTGCTTCCCAATTATTCTTTAATGATTGGCATTCTGACTATGACAGTAAATATAATTTTTAGTTTTAGTACACATTTTAGGAAGATTTAAATGACCCTTTGCCACGTTAATTGTATAAATATATGTTTTTTACTGCCTAGAAAAATTATCAATCAACTAATTATCATACACAAAAACACATACTCAGTTAAAACAGTATTTCTGTTTAGGAAAAGATAAAAATTGCAAATGTCAAATCAGTGTTATTCTCACACTAGAGTTTGAAATGTAGACTTGAGAGAAATTAAATTATTGTAATCAAAGTACTTCATATTATATGTTTGTGAAAGGTTCCTGGACTACTGCTGTCCTTTTTGAACAATTCATAATACTTTCACATGAAGTATTCTGTTTGTTAAACGGTAGATAAAAGTTTAACACCTCAGGAAATAATGTTTGTTACTGTCATTGATGATGACAGTAACAGCAGTCATAATGTTTTCTAATAGAGTAAGTGTCGGTAAATTTTAGTGTCGTAAAATGACTGTTTTTGAGTAATCTAGGCCTTTTTAAATGTTTACTATAGTTTTAAACAAGTTTCTTTTTAAACATCTTTCCCATCTGAGGAGGTCTGTGAGGAAATATCCTGACAACACTGACTCCTTTTAGCTTTAAAATGGTGTAGCTGGTGCTTTGTTGTCAGAGTCATTTATGACTGCAGCGTGTCACTTCTTTTATAGTCACACAGTAGCCCACATAAAGACCCTGTAGTCTCACATCTAGAATCAACTATGTGGCACATTGTGCACTAGGATATGCAATGCCCATACTATTAGATTTAAATTATTTGGTCTAAATCTAAAAAAGGACAACTGATCATGATCTCTGAGACAGTAAGTGGTGGCTCTAGCCTTAAGGAAGCCATTTGATCCTTTGTTAGAAAACCATATAGGGCTAAATGCTGTCATTAGCTTGTTATTAATCTGCATTTACTATAGACATTCCTGGAGCCCCCCCACCCCACCCTGCAAGGCACACAATTATACTGTATAAACAGAGTGGCGCATATTAGCCATCTCCGTCTGTCCTTGTTCCTGTTTCGCTCAATGGTAGCCCCAAGAATCACACCTCCCCTCCTCTGTCAAAAGAGCTTCCTCCTTGGCTGTCCTGTGCCCATCAGACAGGGTGCCCAGCCGTTTAAGACACCCAGGGAACATGAAACGGAGCCGGGCTGAGATGTCAGCTGGTTGCCCCATCTGCCAGTCAGTGGGTTGGTAAAGCTTTTGTCCTGGGGGGTAACCTTAGGAGTGCAGTGTGCGCTGCTAAAGTGTGTTTGTGTGCGTGCGTGTGTGTGCATGTTGCTGAGGGAAGGGAGACTCTGCATCACAGTTTTGAGCAAAGCTAGCCACAAACAACATCATGACCTTGTTCTTTTAATTTACATACGACTTGACATTTACACCAAAATTACGAAAATTAAAATTTTCTGTTCTCAGATCAGGGCAAATTAACTGCTGTGTTTATCGGTGAGCATTTTTTTATTTTTTTTTTAATGCAGGCATGTCAGGGGAATAAAATGTGCAGGTCTCACACAATTGTCCAGAATCCTCGGCTGGATTGAAGTTAATTGGTCTCATTTCAGATCTGCTCACTTCTTGTGGAACACAGTTGGTGGAGGACTCGACAGAATTTTAAATTGCCTGAAACTTGTCTCTATTCTTTTCCTGTTCCCTTGCTAAATAACATAACCTTGACAGTACAAACACTTTGACTCCCATATAAATGAACCAAGGTACTGACTGAACGCTGGCCGGCTGGTTGAATTGAAGCACAATTCCACTCATGCATTCTATCATTTGGTAGATAGGCCGCGCCCTTGAGCTGCTTTAGGAGGCAGGGACTGCTTGTTTTCACTCTGTAAGAAGGTGCTGAAAGGGGGCCGCTGTGCATGCACGAATGCACGCACATAATCCTTTGGACGTTTCTATGTGAGCCCAAGAGTTCCTAAAAAGAAAATGTATGCAGACAGCATGAACTTATTTATTTACCAGTGAGTTATGCTTTTGTAGTTGTGCCTGTCAAGGATATCAGCACAAGTTAATATGTGTGCTTGTGTGTGTGTGTGTGTGAGTCTGCATGTGTGTGTCTCATAGTAGTATGTGCATGTTGCACATACTTTGCACCTCAGTTGTTTCAGGCTCAGATAAAATCTGATTTATAACAACAAAGCCGCCCCGTAATCATTTTTAGTCAACTCTGACTGTTGACTGCCATGTAGAAAGCTTCGCTTAAGTGGTCTACATATTCCCCATGTTCACATCAGTCAGTCTCACCACATGATGTATGTAGTGGTAGTCCTGAAGGGCTGATGTATGCACAGCTCTGCACCGGCAAGTCCTCCCTGAGCACATCTATGATCTTGGATTATTCAATCATCAGTCAAGGCCAACTGCAGCGTACTGTACTATCGCCCATCTTTTAAAGTGCAGTTGTGAAGGACTGGCTAAGATGGCCTAAGGGACACCTTCCGTGGTCAGGCCCATCTTAGGTTTGATGTGATTATGTGCGTGGTTATGACTACACAGAACAGACTTGACACATTGATGTAGACTTTTTTAATACTTGGTGAAGGCCATCTGACAGGATGGAATTGCTTATTGGTACTTTTTAAAAATTTTTTTACTGTACTTTTTTTTTTTAAACAAATTTGTTTAGTAATTTGCTTGGCATTTTGCCACTATAATTCTCATCATCATTATTAACTTTCAGCTCCATTTTTCTAGGAATACAAAATAGACTAGACCTAATCATATTTTACATATATTTTAGGTTTTAAAAATTTTTTTTGTTACAGTTTAAGTACATATTTACTTACATATAAGTACACATCTTTGATCCCTCATAGCATTTTTGATAACGCTTGTATTTTTCATAGTTTTCTTCATTATTAGGGTAATGGTCCTTTAAGATAAACAAACACATATTAAGCAAATGTAAAATTTACCTCATCCACTACAAGACTTACCTGGAAAAATGTTGAGCCTAAATTTTAGACAATATGGGTAGAGAGAGCAGACAAAGAAAGCAGTGCAGAAAAAACACTGCCAGAAAATCAAAAAGAAATATACAGTACATTCACTTTCTCCACAAAGCTACTCTGAATTCATTATATTATCCAGAATGGACATTCAGAACCATATGATATTGCAGTGATAGAGTTGCTTGCCAATTTTCCTGTGTGCTTGAAGTGAGGTATTGTGCTATTTTAATGAGCTGTTTAGACTAGTGGACGGTTGCATTTGGGCTTTAACAGCCAGCTCAATGAATAATTGTTATAGCCTCTTAAAGACCAGATGTATGGAATTCATGCAAATTTAGAGCAAAGGGAAAGAGTGAGTGAGTGAGTGAGGGTGTCTTGGAATAATTGTTTTCCAGCTGTCCTTCTTTCATGTAAACCACACACGTGCTTGTGCACACACACACTAAACGGACAGAACAGATGATGGTGATGATGATTAAGCTCTTAAGCATATGGAGATATTGTTGTCTTTTAGTATTTCTGTGTGTGTGTGTGTGTGTGTGTGTGTGTGTGTGTATCTGTGTCTGAGGCATTTTTTTGAACATTTCTGTTCCCTCAGTCTTCTGTGACAGGTTCACCCATCTCTCCTGGGGAGACTTTCACTCCCAATTTAGACGCAACCGTCATCAAGTGACAGCAATGGCTCCGGCACCCTACCTTTGCAATATGACTACAGTTAACTTAACAAGTCTCGATATGTGAGCTTCATCTTTGATGTAATTGATTTGAGTGGTTTGAGCATCTCTCTTGCCAGGAAGTTGAAATTTTTGGTAGATCTGTCAAGATCATCTTCAGAGAAATGCAGGTCACTTCTGTTACAGTTTAAAAGAAGAAGTCATTATCTTTTATCACATTGCACATAATGTATTGTATGCTTCCTTTGTTGCTCTGTGTCAGATATATGGTGTATCCCTTCAGAAAAGTCGTCAGGATGGACATGTGTGGCCACACTGTACTCAGGTCTCTAGGCAGAAGAGCAGCAGCAGCAGCAGCACCACAGTGTTGTAGTCCATCTGTCCATTCCCACTTGTTTTACAGTGATCGTAAATGTCAACAGCAGGAAAGAAATCAAAGATCCCTCTGATATAGAACTGTTTGGAAGGTGGTCATTTTACAAGCAAATCGTGTATTTCAATATGTTTAAAGTTTATATTGGACCTTTCGTGGGCCGTGCTGCAGTGTGATTGTGGACACTTCTGCTGTTTTTTGTTTTTTTTTTCTGATGAGATTCAAGTACAGTGTATCTATTGTTTGTTCTTGTCTCTGATGTTTTTTCCTGCCTCTGCAATACCTTAAGCTTGGATGTTGCATCTGTTTTATTAAAAAAAAGAAGAGCCACTTTGTTGCAGTGCAATATACATAAACAAAAAAAGTAAATTAAACTAGTTTATAATGTAGAAAGAGTAAGCCAGATAGTGAAATAATGATTTAATAGTAGTAATAATAGTAGAATTATGACATTTGATGAATAAAATTGAATTTGTTTCATATGGTTCATCTCAAATTCTCTGAAGGCCTTTTAATTTTCAAACTGATGTTGTTTCCCGGTCAGCGGTGCTCACCTTTTAAGAGTGTTCAAATATCAGTGAACTCAGAGTGCACAAGTGTCTTTAACTGTGTACATTTCATCACATTGCTGTTTGTGTGTGTGTGTGTGTGTGTGTGTGTGTGTGTGTGTATTTGTGTGGGTTAAAGTTGTGTTGAGTGACAAGGGCACGCGTCTTGAGCCACCTGGATTTATTTGGGCCAAACAAGAGGGGCCCGTGTCTGTCTGGGCCCCTCTTCTGTCCGCAGTGGGGCCTCAGAGCCATGAACAGAAGGTGCCTCCTCACATCTCACACCTGAGCTCCTCCCAGCCTGGGACCAACCTCTCTTTCTATCTCTCTCTCTCTCCATCCATACAGGCTCTTTTCTCTCTTTCTTCCACTACCCTCTGTATCCTCTCCACTTCTCTCCCAGGCCATGGCCTGGCCTACTTTTACCTCTCCCACTCTGGACTCTTTGATCTCAACTATGTTGGCCCTTTCCACAGATCATGTGTACGTTTGAAAATGGCCCATTTGCTCAGTCCTCAGTCTGTTTATGAATATACATTTCACAAACACGATATTTAGTTAATGGTCTACAAAGAGAAGGATTCTCTCTCATGTATTAGCTGTGCTTATCGCAGTAAGTGATGCTCAGGTTCGCAGTAACAGCCACTCTTCTGTTTACTTGATGCTCTCCTTTCTTTTCAAGACATTGAAAGTTTGTTTCCCTTTTTTGTTAATGTTTTTTTTTTTTTTCATACGAATCTCTCAACTCAATTCCTGGAAAAGAGGCTTTATTCAGGGAGGAAATGTGTGTTTGCTTGTCTGTTAGCATCGTTTTCATTTGTGCTTGAAGTGACAGGGTGTGAAGCTGGGTAGGCGTGTGCATCTCAGAAGTCAAAAGCACAACACACTAACAAGACATCAAGTTGGCTGCTTTATTTTTTTTAAGGTAAAATCGACTCAAACTCAACAGGAATTGCATTCCTCTGGTCAGTTTGGCATTAAATCAGAGAATCTTTCTCCACAGTATGAAAGTATTGTAGCAGATTTCATAGAATCGTAGGAACAAGATGCCTCTGATTGCATAATACTAATATTTAACTCTGGATGGTGAATTATAGTTTTGAACTATTCAGTGTATCACCTTATGACAAGAAAACTATTTTATGACATTGAGGGATACATAATATCAGGCTATATTAAATCATCAGTCAATTATTTTGGTCTTTTCAAAATGTTTAATCCTTAGATATAACTGTAGTTACTACCATCTGAGAATACATAGTCACTACATATTTATATTTGGGCATCTGCAGCCACTGTGACCGTGTAACTACCATCACTCAGTGTTAAGAAAGAGCACGCCCATAATAAACTCAACTCATTTGCAGTACTGAGTTTAAAGGGATGTTTCTCTTCATCCCCTCCTGTGTATTTGTTTTACTATGCATGTATGTTAAAAGAACAACACTAAGGGACTCGTGTGGTCTTCTTAAACGTCACTGTTAAAATTCTCATCTCGCCACTTTTAGTATGTATAAAAAGTGTAAAATTTGTGTTATATGCAGAATTCAAACTAAATTAAACAGAATTTGTTTGCAGTTGCTCATGATTATTTAAATTTTCTGTGATTTCTAAAAGAGGCCCATGATTTTTGAAACTTTACATCTCACAGCAAGAAAAAAATAAAGTGGTAGCCCTGCGATGGGCTGGTGACCTGTCTAAGGTATACCCCATCTCTCACCCAATATTCCAATAGCTGGAATACACCTAGCCCCCACAACCCTCTAAAAGATGGTTTCAGCTGTATTTGTAACAGACTCTGAGCTATTACTAATATGGCCTGTTGCAAGTAATATATATTGAAAGTTCAGCAGTTTCAATCCTTTATTACCACTTTGCTTGCTTCAAATGACAGCTGTTGACCCTACAGGGAAGCAGGCCTGAATCTGCTATAAACCAAAGTGTTAATTTGTGTTCTCTTCTACTGTGTGGTCTTGTAAGTCATCAACACAAACACTTAATTGAACCCCGCTGGTCTTGATAGGTGAAGCAGGATGTGGCGCAGCATCGTAACCAGTGGCATGGGAAACCTGGCAATTAATTGGACATGGTGGATGTCTCAGATTTAGTGGTATCAATTGAAAGTTGCCCCTTCACACTGTGCAGCATCGAGGTAATTGAGCCACCGGTCTCCTTGGACTCCTACAGTTGTAGAGACCAAAACGTAACTCCAAAGGTTAAAATTGATTTGGCAGTATTGGGAAGGCCACTGTTATGTGTTGGAGGCCATCAATCAATTATCTTCCACTGTCCACATTAATGTTTTCTGTAATGATGATTCTGTACTGATAATACAAATATATTTGCAAAATAGACACAGTGTATGCACTCAAATGTAAGGCCCAGTTCCATTGCAATACAGCAGTGTGTGTATGTTCAGTGATATGTGTGTGATGAAGAGGCTTCCTTTTCTCTATCAAACTAATGGTGTGACAGCCTATTCTTTAAGATGTCTGAGACTGTAATTAGTAGATTGCTTTGAGTTAGGCAAGCACAGGGCACTGGGAGGGTCTGGGGGAGTGAAAGGAGCAACAACAAGAGGGAGGCTAAAGACGAAAAGGGCCTCCAATTTTATAGTCCTGATGGAGGTTATATTTTCTGTGACAACTGGACCAGAGTAATCAAAATGTGTTAATAATCCCTTCAAAGAGCCTAGCGGCACATCAGTAAAGAGCTTCAGTGAACGCCAATCCCCCAGCAGACCTTGGTTCTGGCTGCCCCGCCCTTGCTGACCCTCCGTCACTCTTTCTTTCCCCCTTCCCTGCTTTTGTCTTCATCATCACTTGATCTATTCTGTCATGTTCATTCAGTGCTTCTTTTGGCTCTGTCTTGACAAACTTGCACCAAAGTTACATTTCTGTTTTTCCTTATTACCAAATCGTAAGCCTGTGTGTCACCTTCTTTAGGCTCGGTGAGGTTGCATTTATTGCAGTAGAGTCCATGCCCAGAAGAGGGCATTGGGCTGAGTTTTAGTCTATTTTTTGGCACCCTCCTCCTTGAATCTGTCACCCCAGGATGACTCTAGGTCAGACTGTATAGGTTCCAATGAGTTCTTTTCTTTTGTTTGAGGATTAACTCAAAGGTCAAAGTTCATAAAGCTGGCCAGATGGGGTCTCTAGTGCTAAACATCCATACCTTCCGCTTCTAAAAGGAGGTTGAGCGCCAGGATCAATGGACTCAATCGATGGGCATAGTGGTGGAAGTAATGCTGGCAAAAAGTTTGATTGCATGCATATTGATCAGAGTGAGGCTAAGAAGCTGTGAGGATATTGATTTGATTTTGTTTTTGCACATATATTAGTGTAATCAGGCCAGTGCAACTTTCAAGAGCCAAATACAACTACAGTGCTAATGTATGACACTTAAACCTTAATGTGTTGATTACGATTTCATTGAAAGTGGTGTTTCAACTTAAAAGTGCTTCAGCTGGAATACAAATATGATTACAGTGGATATATATATATAGTAACTATATGTTCTTCTACATTACCAAATAACCATCAGTTCACATGCTTTTACATTAAGATCTTAAAAAAGCAGTTTTCACACTCATGATTCTTCTGCCTCTTTCTTTTGTTTGTTTGTTTTTTTTGTTTTTTTTTTTATACAAAACTTGTAAATCTCAGTAACGGCTTTTAAGTTTAAACAGACATGGTGATTTTATTGAAGCAACTTGTCTCACTCTCACTTTAGGGAACCTTTAGTGGGATCATTCCTTCGCTAACCCCTTAAGGCTCTTGCAGACCAGGAAGCAACAATTGAAGTGCTGTGCTCTGTGCCCAGAGGCTTGGCCGCCCACTCCAGCAACTAAGCTACTACCAAATTTTTACTAAAACAAACAGAAACCAGCCTGTCCATTTCCACTCATCTTAACCATCAAATATCTAACCTGAGTACTTAATAGAAAATACTTTTGGACCCCAGAAGCTGCTGTAGGTGCATTTCCTTAATATCGGTGGACCAACAGGTTTGTGTCCTCAAACTTTGTTAGTAATCAAGAAAACAGTGAGTGGTTTTTTTTATGTTTTAAATCAACATTATTTGCTTTGAGTACTTTTATCATCAAGTTTAATTGTACACACATGTATTTACATGTACATAAGCACACAAATACACACAATCTTATGAACATTTTACTTCAGACAAATTTCTATAAATTTATAAACAAATTTGATATGAACAATATCACTGTTAAGTATGAATGTATCTTTCTCTTCATGTTAACCTTCCTTTAAATTAAGTCTATGCCAATTAGAGAACTCTTCCTTATTTAGTAGTCTAGTCTGAGGCTGTGTGTCAGGATCCGTTTGAGCCATTAAAAAATGCATGGGGTCCAGGTGAGGTGCCCCAGCCCCAGTGTGACTTGGGAGCAGTTTATGTGGTGTCTCAGGAGAGGCTGTGTCCAGTGTAGGGCAGGAGAAGGGACAGCACTTAATAATAGAGCCACAGCATCAAAGGCTGTAGACTATTGCTGGCTGACATGGCATACATCATGAAATATTGTGTGTGTGTGTGTGTGTGTGTGTGTGTGTGTGTGTGTGTGATGTGTGTGTGTGTGTGTGTGTTCGTCAGCAT
>VUQI01063667.1:0-10364 GCA_015106735.1 Paratilapia polleni | reverse complement strand
TTTTTTTTTTTTTAGTTTTTTTTTTTTTTTTTTTTTTTTTTTGGTTGTGGTTTTTTTTTTTTTTTTTTTTTTTTTTTTTTTTTTTTTTGGAGAGCACGACCTGAGTGGAGAAAAAAGGATGCAGGATGTGTTAGTGCTCCCACCTCTTGGTAGAATTTCTGTTTTGGGGCAATCTGACTTGCAAAGTAAGATGCGCCTCTGTTCAGGTCATGCCACTTTTGGATTTGGTAACTCCACTGTTGGGGTCTTTTTGGGAACATTGTCAGTTTCACAGTGGTAAAATGCTTTTAGCAATTTAAGCTGTCTTGCAAAGTCATAAACATGACTGGATATTCACTATGTGACATAACTTTAGGATAAAGTATGCTGCAAGTTTTCTAAGTAGTGTAGCTAAAAGTCAGCAATCAAAATGGCCCGTTCTTTGGCTGTGGCCTCTTGTCAACTCTGTGGCAGTATGACAGTTGTCTGTCATAAAATGTCCCAGATATCCCTGCTGTAAGTCTAACTCATAGCAACATAAACTGGGCTTGGTGCACAGATAACTATCAGCTGTTTATGTCTCAACATGTCACCCGAGATCCCTGTCTTTTTCTGTCACCTCCTTGCATCGCTTTTTCTTTCTGTTTGCCCCTTACTTTCTCTTCTATAATGAGCGAACCAACAGGTTCTTTCTCAAAAGTTGCTCGCTATTGCTGACAAGAATGAAACACAATTATTACATTTCTTGGAAAATAGACATTAGTTAAGTCACAATGCCTCAGAAGGGGTTAGGTCGAGCAGCAGTACTCTGGTTTTACTGGTTGGTCTAGCATCACACTTGTCTTATCACTTATTTTTAGGGGAGCATTTATGTTAAAATTATTTGTAAATTCACTTTTATTCCTAGTGTTTGTGTCCTCCAGCCTTTGTTTGTGCAATTAAGCAAGTGATGTGCCTAATTACACATCATTCAGTTGTCATCTCCTCTCCGGGGACAGGCACATGAGCAGAATTGTCAGCTCAGGTTTGCTCATTTAAATTCATCACGGTGAGCTAATGCTGTCTTCTTGCTACTTGTCCATGTATCAAAGATGAATTAACTGCTATTTTGAATTATCAGAAATAAAAATATAATACTTGTAGGTCAAGATTTGATTTGATGTACACGGTAGCAGTTTCTCTGGGTTAATTTTTCATTTCTCTCTTTTGCTAGAGCCACCAAAGGTATCCACACAGATTTCAATTGGTTTCTATCCCACAGCAGGTGCTTCCTTTTATTGCACCATATGGACATTTATTTATAACTTACAAGACTGTCAGGTAATTTCAGGCTAATCTGTTTCAATAAAGTTTTATGGCAGTGATGTGTGTATTATATTATGTCACGGCCTGTGGACTTATGCTTACTCATGTGTTGATGCTATTAAGGGTATGTATAACTAACATGTCGTATGTCATATAATCTGTTTTCCCTGTCTGTTTTGCTTGTGTTTAGCCTTGACTTGCTCAGCCATAGTGCGACATGACAGCGGCCACAGCGTCATGCTCTGTTTGAGGTAGAAAATATCAGTCAAGAGATGCTTTCTTTCTTTTTTCTGTGCAAGCAGGCGTGCACACAGTTTTTCATGTCTGATGGAGTGTATGCAAGCATTCTGTACATGAATATCTGTGCGTTGATGTGTGTATTTGTATATTTGTATGTGTGTGTGCAATCCTAATGATGCCTTCCTCCTCTACTCTATTGGGCTGTCAGCACGGTGTTGGGGACTGTCACACACAGCACCCCCTCCCCTCCAAATCTTGCTGAGATAGGTCATTTTTCAGTGTCAGGACAGACAATTCGCATTGGCACCAGATAGATCCGGGACACATTGGACTCATTATTCTCTGTTTGCATATGTCTGCGTCGTACAGTAATACAAGGTGACGCGTACAGGAGGCTTGAGCTGAAAACCCATAGCACTTCTCGGTGCTTTGTTTCCATTAGCCTAATGCAACTTGTTTGCTGTGCATCTCAGGTGTAGGACAAATGTGAAGGAACTGTCCAGGTCTTCACACAAATCAGAAGCCTATTAGTGTGATATATCTAATCTTAATTGCATGGATGCATAGGTGCACTTACAAGTGAAAGCTTGTGCAGGATTTAATCATCAATAATTTTTCCTGCCTTTATTTATTTATTTCCCTATATTCCTTTTTTAGGTCATCATATCTATTTCTAACCAAAGGTCCTGTTGCTCCGCTTTCCCTAACAGTCCTCTTGCCCTCTTGCCATTGCCAGCCTTGCTTCTTCCCATTTGACAGGGTGGGTGACTATGCGGGTAGACATTTGGCAATGCGGAGTAGGCGGGGGTCAAGGCCTGTGCCCCAGGAGTGTGGTATTTTAATCTGGGCTATTTGTACTGACAGGCCTCCTATGAGGGAAGAGGAGTGGCAGGTTGAGAGGCTCTGACAGGTTCTAATCGCTGTCAGGAAAAGTAGCTGAAGAATGTGCCAGCTATACCCCCTCCCCTTCCCGTCCTCTCCCATAGCTGCTGTTCTGCTGTCTTTCTGTCTCCTTGTCTTTTCTTTTCACCTGTGTCTTTTAAAGGTGAATGAAAAATATTTGTCTCCAAATATTTGCTTTCATTTCCCTTCTTTCTTTATTTTGGCTGGCATCCAGATGCCACTACCTGACGGAGTAATCCCTTCCTCCTCCTTCCTCCTGCCTGTTCCTTGTCCACAGACCTCACCTCCTCTTTTCCACTGCTGCTGTAATTCCATGGGCTTAAAGAATCAGACCAACCTTGTACAGTGCAAGTCTCATGGTCACTGGCAAGCTTCTCAGTTTATTGTCTTTGCCAGAGCAAACAGGCCCATATGTACT
This sequence comes from Paratilapia polleni, assembly GCA_015106735.1. Taxonomy (NCBI): domain Eukaryota; kingdom Metazoa; phylum Chordata; class Actinopteri; order Cichliformes; family Cichlidae; genus Paratilapia; species Paratilapia polleni. The sequence goes on along the minus strand of VUQI01063667.1, from coordinate 7,519 downwards.
GCACATATTTTTATCATCATCTATCTGAACTTCCTGTTTATTTATGCAAATGATTTACGTACTTTACACACTGTTCCAAACCTATCATGTAGTCTTGTAAAGCCAACCAAAAAAAGTAAATATACTAAGAATTTTATTCATTTTCTTAATTTAATCACATAGACTTTTTTTAAAAATATTTTGCTTAGAATGGGCTACAGTACAGGATGACTCCCTTACTGTTTAATACTATGTTGGGTAAGCTGCACTGTTCTGTTATTTGGTTGCGTTGTATTTGACCCATTTCATTCAGCACTCATTTTCAGTGAGAGTGAGAGTGCTTTTTTCCTTTAAGAGCCCAACTTTTTACACTTATTAATATTTCCTAATATTGCTTTTGGAAGGGAATATATTGACACAATAAATTCAACTTTTTTTCATTCCCCGCTCAGCAAAAAAGTCAAAATAAAAATATAAAAGTCATTCAGAGAAAAACAAGATGGCCAATAGAACTTTTCAGGTTCAACACATACTTGCTGCACTGCCTCACTTCTCCTTTGGCACAGGACAAGGGTGGCCAAGCTTTGCCCAGGTGCCGTCTGTGCCATTGGCGCTGAAGCGAGGAGAAGCTGGCACACTTTGGGCATGGCTGCAGCCCCTTCTTCCTCAAAGGCTTGCCTCGTCTCCCTTCTTTCCCCTCATGGTCCCTGCTGCTCCATAGCCCAGGGAGCTCATTAGGCCAGACTTCCTCTTCATTTAATCCATTTTTCATAGCCTAAAAAACAGTCCCTGATCTTAAAAATCCTGGCTAATTTAAGCCTGGATGTTGGGGAAAAGAGTGAAAATATCATGAAAAAAGCAGCCCTGTGCATGCTTTTCATATTTCTGATGTCAAAATTAAATGTTTTTATAGTACTAGTATGGCCAGAATGGGAAGATGCAGAAGCAGCACTAATATGAACAGAGTTTTAGACCCCAATAGACAGGATCCTATTCCATCCACTTCCTTGACTTTTGTTTGTCGGCCTTGGGGGAGACCGATGTGTTAACTTGGCTTAATGAAAACATTGGTAATAACATGCTCCCTCTCCGTGTTCCTTTAATTATGTATCTCCAACTGGATACCAGAAGGCCCCTGTAGGATTACAGCTCCACTTGTTGTGGAAGTGGAGTTTCATTTGTAACTAAGCTCCTGGTGGGGAAGATCTGTACAGAGAAACTAGTGCATTCTCTCGTTCTCTCATGCTTGTTCTCTCCCTGAAACTCTCTGGCTTCCCCTCCAACCTTATGTAATTCCTATCTATCTCACTTAGCTATTGATCAAGAGAAACTTGTATATAGCTCCTTTTTAGAAACACACGACCAAGTTATTGGTATTTCCATTGTAAGTGTGCTGTTTTCACAGATTGTGCTGCGCATGCAATCATTGAAAAGCCCTGTGCTTCTATAACTTTCACAATATATCCACATAAACACTGCCAAAGTTAAGATCCTCAAAAGTTGTCCAAGGCTTTGTCCTTTATCTTTCTACGAGGACAAAGGTTTTTTTTCTTCCCTCTTCCAGGAAACCATCACAGCATTAATATACCTCCCAGGTATAAAGTGTTGATGAGTACCTGTCTCCTCAGGCTGACACTTATTTCACCAAAGGTCTCAGAGCATGGGGAGAGGAACACTGACAGTAGGGATGAAAAAAGAGCTGCTTGCATACCCAGCCAACGGATGTGGTGGAATTGTTAAGCAGTCTCGGCTGCCCTCTCGTTAGCCTCTGAGATGCCTGGTGACAGAGGTGAAGCAGCGAAAGTTGCGGTGGGTTGAGAGTGGGAGGGTCAGCGCCCCTAAGGGTACCATGCTATGGCCGTGCCAGGCCAGGACCCTGTGCCACTGTCTCCAGTGCCTCCTCTGTCAGCATGCCCTATGCCCCAGGCCACTGCAGAGAGGGCACATGGGGGGCTGTCACGCGTCTGCCTCAATTACAATCACAGGCTGGAGCATACGAAGATGGCCCATTGTCACGGCTCATACTGCAGTTGGAATAGCTGCACTGTATCATATTGCATCTCTAATGCCAATGATGCTTGCAAGAGGTGTAGTGCCCATAGAATTTCTTTCTTAACCTAATCTGTCACTGACAAAACTGCATAATCTAAAAAGTCTACCAATATTTCAGTTCAGTTTCAGTTTTTGCTTAAACTGCTGTTCATCTCTAAAATACGGGTTTTGTTCAGCATTGGTTTTCAGAACTACATTAAAAAATATTTTCCACCTAGCCTTGTCAGCATTGACAGCGCTCTGAAATAAAATCTTACACAATACAAACACATATGCATCTTGGGATATGTTTCTTCAGTCAAAGGATACACATTTAGTGATCTTGAATTTTACTTCCCTTTTCAGTACTTTTTTGTGGGTCTTGTTAAAGTTGTCAAAGAAAGTTGTCATATGAAGATCGCTTGGGTTTGCCTCTATGAATTTATTGTTTCACATAAAACCTTGAGATATAACCTTAAAGGTGTTGCGTATAGTGTGATGTTTTATGTGTACCTAAACTATTCAAACTAACAAAACAGTAGGCTCATGTACTGTAGCTAGCAGTGCACTTTCAAAAAGAAAATATTAGTCCCTCTGGTTTTATAAATTTTGTTTATCAAGTTAAGGGTGTCCTTTGGAGTTTTCATATGACAAAGCAAGAGCTACATTTTCATTCATCGATTCTCACCAAAATGCAGTATACACACACACACAAAAAAGGGCATGAGCTGGGCTGAAAACAAGTAGATGACAAAAACAAAAAGATCCACCCATTTACCCCCATTTTATATTTTAAAACTTACATTGTTTACATCTGTGTTTGCAAGCTTGAAGACTGAAGTGTGTCGGTCAGAAGCAGTGAATATCATTTACGTTGTCGAAGTATTTGCATTATTTTGTGCTGGGGTGATTGCAAATATCTGTTAGCTGCTAACAAGCCCTACTTTACATTTTGAAAAAGCTATAAACTTACTAGAGCTTAACAGTGCTAGTGGTGAGGCCTGTTGAGGAGGATACTGGTGCTACAGCTCTGAAATTGTTACTACTGTCTTTTAGATTGGCTCAGGCCTCAGTCACACAGGTCTAGAGACTGCTCGGTGACCCCCTGGCAACCTCTGGTCACTAAGGAATAATGTGTATTTCCAGACCGGATGGCAAGTGGTTGCTGGAGGTTGTCACTGGGTGAAATTGGTCTGCAAACAGTTGCCAACTGCTTTCTGAGCAGTAGTGAAACTGAAAAGCCAGAAACAGGGACTGGTAAAGGAGACTATTTGCCTGCAAAGTAAAAGTTGTGCACAAGTTATACTTTGAAGGTGAACAGTCTCCGTCACCAGTATGTGTCACACTTTATCAAGTTTCACTAATGCTCTGCAAGTAGTTGGCGAGTGTTTTCAGACAAGTCGTGTCTTCCATTCAAACTATGGACGACTGCATCAATCTGGTAGTGAACAAAGCAATCATAAGGAGGTTTTATGTACAGCACCCTCTTTGCATCCAATTTCACCTAATAACAGCCAGGTCCTGGAATACATATTTTTCCCTATCAACAAAAGGTTGCCAGATGGTCGCTGACTGAGGCCTAAAGCTGTCGCTCAGAGGGAGATTAAGAAGTTTGTTACTGGTTATGTGGCTGAGGAGTTGCTATCAATATCAGTGCAATAAGGTAGTCAGTACATTCAGAGTCAAATGTACATTAGGTTACACACCCTCTGAATGTATAACCAACATGAACAAGTTGAATGCAAAGGGGTGTTTGATTTTTTTTTTTTTAATTAATTAATTTATTTTTTGGTACTCCAGCAAGTCACTTTTCTGAGTAGGTAATGCTGAAGATAACAGATTATTTCTTAATACCAGTAATCTTGTAAATTTAAAAATAACATTGCATGTAAACTGTCAATGACTCCTCCTGTGAAGCTGAGTTTCTGGTCTGAAGAGACCAGAAGAGTTGGACCAGAAGACCAGAAGATTTACAGGGCAGAGGAGGAAAATAGTAGGTATCACAAGCGTTCTGTGTCTTGGATTAATCTTGCTACACCATCAGTGTAGAATTTGTGCTTGTGCAGAATTACTCTGTCTCAGTAAGTGTATTGAAAGTATTCGAGTTGCTGGTTATTTTTCCTTTTTTCTACCTGTGTTCACCACATGCTGATTTGCACACAGGACCACCACACTTGTATAGGGAATCAGCATATTTGTATTAGATTCTCACTATAGAGTGCTGTGGCCATGCCAAGCTGCTGCTGTTCCTGTCAGTCATGACAGGGTCGCATACCATCATCGTTCCCCTGAAGAGAAATGACACCTGGCTAAAAGAACCACTGTGTGTGAAAGTAATTTTTGTCCCACCTCCTGGTGGCCAAACTGTCTAAACAACATTATGGCAAGATTAGCTTTGTCAGATGGCATACATTATTCATGAGGGGAAAATGAAAGATATCTAGGGTTGTGTTATTACAGACTTGATGACTCTTCTCTGTGTCTTTCTTTTTTCTCCACAGTGAAGCTGGCCTCTATACTGTAAAACCCACAGGGAGTCGCAACAATTGTAGAAATTCTCCTCTACCTCTTTGTCTACCCTATTCATCAGCAACCTTTAAAAGAAAAAAAGCAAATTATTTTGCTCAGCAGATACAATTACAATGTGTATTACTCTGTTATAGATTAAAAGCAAAGGACTTTCTTTAAAAGAAAGAGTCATAGACAAAAGAGAGTGACAGACAGGGTTGGGTTTAAAAAAAGAGCTGCAGAGTTTGACAATTGAGTTATAATATCATGTCCTTTATGAATAATTAATTTGATGGCGCTAAAGCCCCTCAGAAGGTAGATTAAATTCGTTCTGCCATGTCTTAAAACTTAGATATGCTTCATTAGTGTGGAAAATGGTGGCAGGCATGTTGGGTTTTCACTTGGGCTGTTTTAGTTAATGATGTGAAGCGGGAGACACTTGTCACCCTAGCATTGATGCACGTAGTCATAGATTACATTTATTTTGGTTACATTACAATTATTTGGTTAACAGACAAATTCAGGAATTTAACACATTTTTCCATGAATATCTTCTGGTTGTCTTTATAATGACAGCATTTTCCTAATTTTGCCTCTCTACATCACAATGATATGTTTAAAATCAATATGTGATTCAAGTGTATACTTTCAGCTTTAATTCAGAAGTGTTTAACAAAGATTCTGTTGGATATAACATTTTATTTAATTACAGCATTTCTCAGTTTTAATTTTGAGGTGATGTCTTTGTTTTATTTTCAATTAAATATAGGATTTAAATGGTTTGAAAACTACTAAATTCTACTTTTGTATAGTTTGTTTTCCACTTGGCAAAAAAGTTGTTGAAAATGCATCTTAACCATTGAAATTTGATTAGTTTTTGGAAAAGAATCCCTTTGCTTCTAAAATTGTTTGAAACGTGAAATGCCCCTGCTAACACCTCAGGTGACCAGCAGACTTTAACCAAGACACTTCTTGATGTGAGGCAGCATTGTTTAGAACTGCACCACCGTGCTGCCCTATCCACAGGCAGTATTAAAAAAAAAATGGTAAACGTAGTAGTTTCTGGGTTAGAAAGTGAAGCCAATGTGGAAGTGCCTCAAACCTACATTGTTTTTAATGGCCACCAGGGGGCAATACATATGGATGACTTGTAGTTCTGTAGAAGTCTACGGCAAAACGACCCTCTGCCTTGACCTCTTGAAACACTTTCCTGCTCAGTTTATTGGCTCAGTCGCTGATTTTGGGTCATATTGGATAAGAAAAATAAATTGTCCATTTGTAAATTTTGGTCATACTGCGCTTTAGAAAGGAGGATTATCTGGAGTCTGAGGTACGCTCAATGGTTAGCCAATGAGCATGCAGTTTCACACTCAGACCCACCCCTTCTTGTCCCAACCAGTTCCAAAACACGAAAAGGCTCATCTGGTGGCTTCAGAATGGGACTTCACAAACCAATGTGTGATGCTAGCAGCATCAATCTTTTATACTTATACATATAATTTAATGCGATTTTAGAACACTGTTCCATTTCTAAAAGACAATTTCTCGGTGGGGAAACACAAATTCACAGTTGCCATTGGGTAAAAGTCAAGTCTTTGTAATAGCCTGAAAAAGCAGCCTTTCACTTTTGTACCATATTTATACTTAAACAGACTTCTTCTTAAAGGTCATGACTGGTGAGCCAGATTTAGCCCAATAAACAATGTCCAGGGATATCTAGTGCTTGGTGGGTTGGAAACAGGGTTGTATTACCTCACTAGATACTTGTAATCACTAAAGGCACATCTGTTCTGTTACACTCATATTTTAAGTAAAGCCTTGTACTATGCAAAGTTTTCACAAACTTTCTAAGGCTTTCTTTCCTTGAGAAAGGATTTGATTCTTCAAAACAAGCAGAAAAGTCTAAAGGTAGCAAAGTAAGATAGAATGAACAATGTACATTGTGCACAAGAACTTTGACATGCCATCACATGCTGTGCCACGTATTCACAGCGGCAGCTGACAATAATCTATCTTCAACTCTGTGGCCTCGGTCATTGTTAAATGAGGCGCATGATGTGTGTCTCTTTTGTAAGTCCCCTCTGTGCCTCATTCCCCTATAATAGCAGTATTATTTTCCTTTTACCAGAGCAAGGAAGTGTGATGGTATTACCCCAAAGTAAAACACAAACTTCTGTTGTGCTGTCGGTCAGAGCAGCCACTATGACGTACTGCTCTGATAACAGGCTCCACTGTTGCTTCCTCAAATGAAATTTTCAGAGCATCTTAGATTTGCCAAAGACAGTTTTATGTATCATGCACACATAAGAGAGCAACTATTCCTGTAGCAGTGTATAATTTAAGAAGATTATTGATGTAAATTTGGACATAAAATTTTATAGCTAAATTAATTCAGTTTTCCAATACATTACCAGTCGAAGAGCATTTTATTTTAATACTTCTGGCACCAAGAAAGTTGAATCTTCTTGAGGAAAATAGTTGCAGTACTTTTCTCTAGAAGGGGTTTCTGGAGAGCAAACACTTCTAGAGTTGACAAACAAAATCTCTCCAATGTTCGCTTGCCAAATGCTTCAGCTTTGTGTTGACTTCTTCATACATTGACTAAGTGTCCCCTTCAATGTAACACAAGGTCAGAATCTATATACAGCTCCGGAAAAAATTAGGAGACCACTGCAAAATTATCAGTTTCTCTGATTTTGCTATTTATAGGTATATGTTTGAGTAAAATGAACATTTTTGTTTTATTCTATAAACTACTGACGACATAACTCCCAAATTCCAAATATAAATATTTTCATTTAGAGCATTTATTTGCAGAAAATGAAAAATGGTCAAAATACCAAAAAAGGTCCAGTGTTTTCAGACCTCAAATAATGCAAAAAAACCAAGTTCATATTCATTTTTAAACAACACATTACAAATGTTTTAACTTAGGAAGTGTTCAGAAATCAATATTTGGTGGAATAACCCTGATTTGCAATCCCAGCTTTCATGCGTCTTG
>VUQI01063666.1:0-13014 GCA_015106735.1 Paratilapia polleni | reverse complement strand
AATGGCAAATGGCAGGGGTGAAGTGCACAATGGTTCGAAACAGGCTCCTAGAGGCAGGGCTCAAGTCGTGTAAAGCTAGAAAAAAGCCCTTCATCAATGGGAAGCAAAGAAGAGCCAGGCTGAAGTTTGCAAAAGACCATAAGGATTGGACCATAGAGGACTGAAGTAAAGTCATCTTCTCTGATGAGTCTAATTTCCAGCTTTGTCCAACACCTGGTCGTCTAATGGTTAGACGGAGACCTGGAGAGGCCTACAAGCCACAATGTCTCGCACCCACTGTGAAATTTGGTGGAGGATCGGTGATGATCTGGGGATGCTTCAGTAAGGCTGGAGTCTGGCAGATTCGTTAATGGTAAATATGTCGTACTGACCTTAATTTCAGACTCTGTCGGTCAAGGATTTGTTATACGTGATAATGATGTAGCCTACTTTTTGCTCCAACAATGAGAAAGACAGGTCATAATCTGTTTTCTCCATTTGCTGTGGTCTGTTAATATTGTACCAGAGGCTGTAGTTTCAACTCAAACAGTCTTCACCAAGCAGAACAGAATATTTATATCTCACGCTCTGCCTCTGCAGCATCAATGCTGAGCAGCCGTGATTACAACTGAAGTGTTGCGATAATGACCTTGCTTCAGGCACATAACAAAATATTAATTAGACTTTGCTGTGTTTATGAGTCAGCTGTGGTCATTATGCAACCCAGGGAAGCAAAACAGCTAACAGTTTTGATGTAAATTCAAACACAAATCTGTGGTTTTTGTCTTTGTGCACGAAATGAAGCTGCAACAGAAACAGAGGCACTATTACTCAGTGCAAGGATTTTTTGACACATATTCATCAATAATGAAGGCTATGCGATGAAAAATCAATATGGTAGAAATGAAGTGGCGGTTTTAATGGAAAGCTTGTTGCATTATTTCCTTCAGCACCTGCAGAAGCAAAGGAAGCTGTTTGCAGGGGAGGGGAGGAGTAGCATAGATAGCATCATAAGCATCCTTGCTAATTAACGGCTTCTATTTCCCTAACCAAAGCCTGCAGTCTCTCTCTTTAGCTCTATCATTCCCGCCCCTCCCCGTGTTTGACAGCCCGGTCTGATTTGTATTCAGGTGGCTGCCTCTCCTGCTTGTGTGTGACTCTGCAGAGCAGGTGTCCATGGCTGTGGCTCAGACAATGATAGCCCACTGATAAGCTGCCTCGCACAGGCTCATAGATAGGCAGGGACCCTGTGTTTTTCACTGACAAGACAGACATGTTTTCAGCTGATATTTTGTGGTTATGGAAGATTGTTTAAATATATGGGAAGCATAAAATAAGCCTCCATGAATGTGTACAGTCAGTTGCTATGGTATAGTCTACAGGACTTTTTATTAAAAACTTGAGCTAAGCTGATACACACTTCTTGTTGTACCCCTTTGTTAAAGGTACAGTCAGTAATTTTTTGAGTTTATTTAACTGAAAAAAAGAATATTGTACTCATAAATATACTTTGATTACTGATGCATTGTCATAAACTTAGAATTAATCCATTAAAAATACATAGGAGCAGGGGCCGGTTTGTGGAAGCCGCCATGTTGCCCCGCCATCTTGTATACAGTGGCCAAGATGGACATCTCCGTTACGCCTAATCGGGTTTTATGTATGTGGCTAGAGACCGGACACATGGCGGTAAAAGGCAGAGGAGAAGAGAACTTGTAGGCGTTCGCGTGCTGCGAAGGCAAATTTTAATTCGTGCCTGCACCTTCAGACTCAAGATATAAAGGATCATACCCATGTTTTATCATCTGAGAAGGGGTCTCCTTCACCGAAGAAGGGAAATCACGAAGGAAAGAGACAACCTGACCTTCATCAGGATAAAACATCATCCTCTTCCTCCTCACCTCAAGCCCCATCTCCTGAACTGAAGTTAGGCCTCTGACACGAAAACGTGCATAAACATGCCTATTTATTCCCGATATTGTCGCAATTACTTATTGTCAGCAGATTAGACGTGCGACCCTCCTGTCTCTGAACAGCTGACAACGAGCTGGCTAAACAACAATAACAGCTGGTTATAAGCTAACAGTATGCCAGCTAATATTAGGCTTGAGTGTCCTAAAAATCACACTTTCCTTCTGATAAACAGTTTGATTATATTCTCACATCGTATGAGGGTTTATTCCCTAAGTGTCAGAGTCCAACAATGTTAGATTCACTTCAGAGAAAGTTTCACTAACAGCGGCTAACAGCAGCAAAAACAGCAGCGCTTACCGAGTGAAAAGTTCAGGATATCCTTGACAACTCACCTCAGTATCACTGTCATCGGTCAGAAGTGAGCTTCACGGACTCATCGACCTGTATTGGACTCCTTTCACAAAGTTTTAGAGCCTCTTCTACAGTAAATAGATGTGGAAGCTTCTCACCCAGCATATTGACAGCTGAGGTAAACAGTGGACTGACAGCCTACACTCATTACAGATGAAAAGATGTTTGTCTTACAGCGGCCACCTTAGCTAGGATTATGCACTTGAATTGGGAGGGGTCAGTTGACTGCAATCTGCAATCTACTGACATCAATTGGTGACATTTTATACACTGTACCGTTAAATGATCAGCAGCCTGTTAGCATAGATTAGCCTGAAAAAGGGGAAACCAGCTAGCCTGGGTCTGTCAGAAGGCAACAAAACTGCTTCTAAAGTAGAGTCATCTTTATGGGTGAATTTTCCACAGTTTTTATTGTTGCTAGGCTGCTTGTTGCAATATTTTCATGGTAAGAAAGGCAAAGTCTTATATGGAGATAAGGAAATGCACACGATACACACTTTAGTAGACTCTAGTAAAGGATTCAACTTTTACAGGGTGAAAATATCCTGACAGCTGCAGTGGAGCTCAGGACCAAATCTAAGGATGGCTTCTATGTGACAAACTGTAGCTTTATAAAGGCGACTTTGTGTGTGACAGTTCACCTGTCTCAGGTGTGGGGAAGTGTCATTGTTGGATACTGATCAGTTACTTAATGAAGTTACCACTGTGAAGCCCCTGTGAAGTCTTTGCTTTGTAGTAAGTATGTGACAAACTTAGAGGAAAGACTCCTGGTTAATATTTTGTTAACCCAGACTACATTCATTACTAAGCTGTAGTTTTATGGACGTCACAAGTTGTAATACACGGGAAATTATAGAACAAAGTTAATGAGGACAAGCTTAATATGCATAAAAAGGTGTTTTTTTATTTTTGGAGAGGTCTCTGTGTGTAAAGGCACGCTCTCTGTGATGTTTATGGACTAGTGCTGGTGCTGAAATCTGGATGTGGTCTGATCTGGATCAGATGTTAAGACTCTGTGCTAAGCTAAATTAATCACCTACTGGCCCTGGCAATATATTTAGAAAGGAGAGAGCTATAATTATTCTTTAGTATTTCTCTAAAACACAATTAAAAATCATTAATTAATTGATGTTAAACCCATAGTAAGTTATGAACAAGCAGCAGCTTCAGTTCAATGCATGTGCATTACAAAATGCACCTTTAAGCCCTCTGAAACCATGCATGGTTGGAGGTACACTGTTATCTTTTAACGATTGTTGGACATATGGACAGATCCCAGAGGTCGAAGCCGTGTAGTATTCCCCAAAAGAACTCTTCTGTGTGATGATATTGTGCTGCCTGACCCCGGCGTCCGGCATGATACCACAACGATTATCTCCTGTAATCTTTAATAACATCCCAGGGAGGGAGACAGAGTGCAATAAGCTGCATCTGCTGTTACTTGCCCCGGAGAAGCAAAGTGAGAGAGAGGGAGGAAGACAGAGATGTAGCGTAAGCACCGAGTCACATACTTTGGCCTCAGTACAAGGTTAAAACTACTAACACAGTTTTGTTAATTTTGCACCAGAATCAATTTCCGTCCAGCAATTCAACTGGTACTAAGGTCATTTGTTGTTAAATTCTATACTTAATCACTGAAAGAGGGAGTCAGTTTTTTGGTACTTAGCAATAAATTAATTTGGATTTGATTTTAAATTATTTTTTAAATACTTTTTCATTTATTTATATTAAAACAAAGTAACTTTGTGACTTTGTTCACAGGAGCAATGTTTATGCTGAAGTTTCCTTAACAAACTGATCCTCGGGGTATTTCACTCCCCGCTGAGCTGCAGCGTTAATGTCAGTGTGTGCATCTGGGTGTATAATTGAAAAATAACTACATATAAATTAAGGATGCCAAAGTAACAACATGGTAATGCGATGTAAATGGAAAGAGAAATAAAGGGAGCAAAAGACTGAAATACTAACGACAGACTGAGCCTAAATTACATCAGCCAACCATCTTTGGAGATGTTTATTGAAGAAGATGATTGAGAGAAGACACTGAGTTACTGAGCTAACTGAAACTAGTTGTTAAAAATACAGACTGAGTCATTGTTCTAAAGGAAATGGGACCTGAGCAGAAACTTTAATATATTTTCTGGTTGACGATGTTTCAAATGCCAGTGACTGGCATCATGAGGGGTGTTATCATTCAGGGAATCCATCAGGCATAACATTATGACCACCTGCCTAATATTGTGTTGGTCCCCCTTTTGCTGACCATACGCAACAAACTGAGATGCACTGTGTATTCTGACACCTTTCTATCAGAACCAGCATTAACTTCTTCTGCTATTTGAACTACAGTAGCTCGTCTGTTGGATCGGACCACACGGGCCAGCCTTCGCTCCCCACATGCATCAATGAGCCTTGGCTGCTCATGATCCTGTCGCCGGTTCACCACTGTTCCTTCCTTGGACCACTTTTGATAGATACTGACCACTGCAGACCAGGAACACCCCACAAGAGCTGCAGTTTTGGAGATGCTCTGGCCCAGTCGTCTAGCCATCACAGTTTGGCCCTTGTCAAACTCGCTCAAATCCTTACGCTTGCCCATTTTTCCTGCTTCTAACACATCAACTTTGAGGACAAATGTTCACTTGCTAATATATCCCACCCACTAACAGGTGCCATGATGAAGAGAAAATCAGTGTTATTCACTTTACCTGTCAGTGGTCATAATGTTATGCCTGATTGGTGTATCACCCAACTCTACAGATCCCTTCAGCCCTGAAACATTACGTCCACACAGGGAGCGATTCACTAGTCGTGCATCGCTTTAGAGATGTCGGTTGGTCACTAGCAGACATTCTAGACTCCAGTTACCAAGGTAACCCTCTAATGTATTTACTACTGTGTCATATGCCAGTCACCAGTATGCTGTGCTCTCATTGACAATTGCTTCAATCACTCACCTCACCAAGTTGAGAAAAGTTTATCTTGGGACCTCACCAGAGTTTTTTCACTTGTAGTCGCTTGAAGTTGCTAATTGTCAGTGGTTTCTGTGGTCTCTGGTCACCAAGTCAAACTGCTTCCTGTGTGGATGCAGCTTTAATATGTTGGTTTTGTGGCCCTCTAGTTTACCTTTAGGTACACTCTCATCAACTTTACTTCCAGATGTAGCAAGAAGCTGTTTTTCATTAAAACAATGGCGGAACAGCTGAGCAACTTGGTGAACATAGTGGATCATTTAGCAGCTAAAGAGCTAGATATTCTCTCAGGAGTTGGTTGGAGATAAAATCAAAAGGATACTGAATGATAGAGCTAATGCTGGGTGTGCAAATAAGCAACAGTGCAACCAACTGGGTCAAAGTTGGAACAAAAAACATTTCCAAATTTCTATTATTCCACTTTTTGTGCGTGTGAATGTAAGTCCTGGAGGACATGAGATAATAGCAGGCCATCTGCATTAGCTATCCACCTGTGTGGTGAAAAAAATACTCCAACAATCAAGACCAAGCACTAAACTCACAGTATTAATAATGCATTTTGCAGAGGGGAACGGGGATCAGGGTGGCGTTTTTGGGTGATGGCGATGTTTGCAGCCATTCTGATGTTTTTCTGCCTGTGATCATGGGTGAAGATTCATGGTGGCCACGGATGCTCTGTGTCCGCCCGAATCCAGGAAGGATATCTATGTTGACAGCGCTCCTTCTCCCACCAAGCCCAGGAGGAGGATCACACAACCTGTCACTCAGATTGATGTCTCCCCTGACGGCACAAGTTAAAAAGAAAGGGGGAGAAGGTAATGAAGAGAGGATAGGGGGAGCTGAATGCTCCTAGGGTTAGAGAGGGATGGAGATGATCTCTTGCTGCTTCATCATCGGTATTCAATTCACTGCATTGACATTCACGCATGTACACAAATTGTATGTGCTGGGAGTTGTACCCAGAGCACTGTTATGTAGAGCAAAGCTGCTCTATTTCACAGAGGATTTGTTAAATATGCCTTTGATGTGTTGCCTGTTCATGAGAGGAGGAGAAAAAGCATGTATAAGGAAGATACTGTATCAAATAAGAAGGAAATAAAAGACAAATGAAATATTCTGAATGTGATCGTATTGTATATCGCTGTAATATTTATTTGGGATATGGTACTGCGTATCTAGTCACATTATCTTTAAAATGGGATGTTGTGTGTTTTTGCAGGTGTGTTATTCAACCATAACCAAGAATGAATTTTTCAATCTCTGCGTGCTTTGATATTAGAGACGATTTGTTTTCATATCGTAGCTGTGCATTGTGCAACAGAGAATTTTCTTTGCATGGTGAGTGCCTCTACATAATGATGAGAGGAAACATAATCTAATTTCAACTTTCATTTACAGGACAGATTGTTCAAATAGAGTAATAACCATCTCCTGTGCCCCATGCTACCTCTGCTCCTCTCTCTCTTTCTCATCCTCGCCCTCGTTCTCTTGCTCTCTGCCTATTTCAGGCCCTATTCATTCCTTGAAGAATGCATTTGAAACTGTGCAAATGAGAACAAGTGAACAAATGAATGTTTCATAAATGTTTTCATGATGAGAAAATGCAAATGAGGATGAGTGAATGAATGAATGTTTAATGAACGCTTGTTTAATGAAAAGGACTTATTAACTACAGTGCTGACTTAGCACTGCACCACAGCCCCAACCGACCATGCATGAAAGGCTGATACAATACATTTAGATGAATACGCGCTGCCTATCAGTTGGACCTGACTGACAGGACAGGGACATATTGAAGAATTTAACTGTCACTTTTACTTGCCCACCCCCATTTGTTTTAGACAGTACAGTATGATGTAGTAAAATTGGGCTGGGCCAGTTGAGCCACATTTCTAGCTGCTGTGGATGAGCTGGGGATAGCGGCCCACTCAGATACCTATGTTATTTGCCTTTTTAGCTCTCGTTGTCTGACGTTGTCTCATGTCAGCGGTATGGCACAGTGGTGCAGTGTTTAGCACTGCTGCCTCACAAGCAGGAAGGTTTACGGTTTCTGTGTCAAGTTTGCATGTTCTCCCTGTGTCTGTGTGGGTTTCCTCTGGGTACTCCCATTTCCTCCCACAGTCCCAAAGACATGCATGTTAGGTTAATTGGTGATTCGAAATTGGCCATGTGAGGTAGGTAAAGTATGTAAAGTGAATAAAGCACTGTATGAATATACGGTTAAATGTCACTTGTAGTCTAAAGTGCTTTGAGTGATCAGTAAGACTAGAAAAAAACAAACAATAGATGCAGTTAGGTCCATAAGTGCATTGTACAATGACACATTTTATTGTAATATTGTCTCTTTGTACGCCACCGCAGTGGATTGTAAATCAAACAATCAAGATGTTATTGAAGTGCAGACTTTCAGCTTTAATTGAAAGGGTTTAACAAAAGTATTGCATTAACTGTTTGGGAATTACAGCCATTTTTGTTACACAGTCTCCCCTTTTCAGAGGCTCAGAATTAATTGGACAAACTAACAATTTTAAATATAAGGATTGTTTTTAACAATTGAAACTTTGTTGCAGTCAATGACTGCCTGAAGTCTAGAACCCATGGACATCATCAAATTCTATGTTTTCTCCTTTGAGATGCTCTGCTAGGCCTTTACTGCAGCCTCCTTCAGTTGCTGCTTGTTTGGGGGTCTTTCTGCCTTCAGTTTTGTATTTAATAACTGAAAAACATGCTCTGCTGGATTAAGATCAGGTGACTGACTTGGCCATTGAAGAATAGCCCATTTCTTTGCCTTGAGAAACTCTTGTTTTTTGTTTTTGTTTTTTTTTTGCAGTATGCTTTGGGTCATAATCCATTTGCACTGGGAAGTGCTGTCTGATCAGTTTTGCAGCATTTGTCTGAATCTGAGCAGACAGTACAGCCCTGTACACTTCACAGTTCATCCTGCTACTTCTATCAGCATTCACATCATCAGTAAACACTAGTGACCTTGATTCTAGACTTTGACAATGATACACATAGCTCCTTTAGAGTGTTCTTGACTTAGCTAGATGTTGTCAATGAGTTTTTCTTAACCATGGAAATAATTCTGTCATCATGCACTTTAGTTGTCCTCTGTGGTCTTTCAGGACTTTTGGTGTTGCTGAGCTGGTCAGTGCATTCCTTCTTTTTAAGAATGAACCAGATTGTTGATTTGGCCCCTCCTAAAGTTTTTGCCATCTCCCTGATAGCCTAATGATGACCTCCCCAATGACATCTCTTTGGAACTCAAATTGTGAGCTTCAGTGAACGGCTACCAATACAAGTGCAACACTTGGAATCAACTCCATATCTTTTATCTGCTTTATTTGTCATGAAATAATGAGAGAACAGGCCTTCCCTAGCCATGAAACTGCTTGAAACTACTTGCATGAAATTTCCCAATTATTTTTGAGCTTCTAAAAATGGGGAAGTGTGTATAAAAATGGTTGTAATTCCTAAACAGTTAATACAATACTTCAATCACATACAGTGCCTTGCAAAAGTATTCATACCTCTTGAACTTTTCCAAATTTTCTCACGTTACAACCACAAACCTAAATGTATTTTACTGGGATTTTATGTGATAGACCAACAAAAAGTGTAGTGCATAATTGTAAAGTGGAAGGAAAATGATACATGGTGTTCAAAATTTTTTACAAATAAAAATCTGAAAAGTGTGGCATGCATTAGTATTCAGCCCCCCTGAGTCAATACTTTGTCGAACCACCTTTCACTGCAGTTACAGCTGTAAGTCTTTTGGGGTATGTCACTTCCAGCTTTGCACATCTAGAGACTGCAATTTTTGCCCATTCCTCTTTGTAAAATAGCTCCAGTTCAGTCAGATTGGATGGAGAGCATCTGTGAATACCAATTTTCAAGTCTTTCCATAGATTCTCAATAGGATTTAGGTCTGGACTTTGACTGGGCTGTTCTAACACATGAATATGCTTTGATCTAAACCATTCCATTGTAGCTCTGGCTGTATGTTTAGGGTCATTGTCCTGCTGGAAGGTGAACCTCCGCCCCAGTCTCAAGTCTTTTGCAGCCTCTAACAGGTTTTCTTCCAGGATTGCCCTGTATTTAGCTCCATCCATCTTCCCATCAACTCTGACCAGCTTCCCTGTCCCTGCTGAACAAAAGCATCCCCACAGCATGATGCTGCCACCACCATGTTTCATGGTGGGGATGGTGTGTTCAGGTTGATGTGTTAGATTTCTGCCACACACAGCATTTTGCATGTAGGCCAGAATGTTTTTTGGTCTCATCTGACCAGAGCGCCTTCTTCCACATGTTTGCATTGTCCCCTACATGGCTTGTGGCAAACTGCAAAAGGGTTTCTTATGGCTTTCTTTCAACAATGGCTTTCTTCTTGCCACTCTTCCATAAAATCCAGATTTATGGAGTGCACCACTAATGGTTGTCCTGTGGTAAGATTCTCCCACCTGAGCTGTGGATCTCTGCAGCTCCTCCAGAGTTACAATGGGCCTCTTGGCTGCTTCTCTTCTTAATGCCCGCCCTGTCAGTTTAGTTGGATGGCCATGTCTTGGTAGGTTTGCAGTTGTGCCATACTCTTTCCATTTTACGATGATGGATTGAACAGTGCTCTGTGAGATGTTCAAAGCTTGGGATAGGTTTTTATAACCTAACCCTAACCTTCTCCACAACTTTATCCCTGACCTGTCTGGTGTGTTCCTTGGTCTTCATGATGGTTCTCTAACAAACCTCTGAGGCCTTCACAGAACAGCTGTATTAATACTGAGATTAAAGTACTCACAAGTGGACTCTATTTACTAATTAGGTGACTTCTTTAGGCAATTGGTTACACTGGATTTTATTTAGGGGTATCACAGTAAAGGGGGCTGAATACAAATGCACACCACACTTTTCAGGTTTTTATTTGTAAAATTTTGAACACCATGTATTATTTTCCTCCCACTTCACAATTACGCTACTTTATGTTGGTCTATCACATAAAATCCCAATAAAATACATTACTTTTTCAAGGCACTGTACGCTTGGGGTCATTGTTGTGTTGAAAGGTGAAATTCCGCTTCAACTTCAGCTTTCTTTTCAAATCTTGCTTTGTGATAATTACAGAAGCTTTTTTTTTTCGAAGTGACATTTTTAGTAAGCACGAGACAATTAAAAGCTTTGAGGAACTCATAAAGATAAGAGGACAAACATACCCTTTACTGTAAACTGTTAGTCTGTGACTGCAGGTGAACTCCTAACTATTCCAAGGACCCTGTGCTGCTACAGAGTTGTGACATTTGATTCTAGTGAGAGAATCTTACTTTTCTTTTACCCAGTCAGAAACATCCGGAGCTCACACATAATTCAGTGTTTTAAAGCATGATGAATTCCAAAAACATTTAGAGTTAGTTGCAGCTCCTTCTATGTTTTATTAGCAAAAGTGTAACTATGTTCAAGAGTTACAGCAGATAATGGATTCAGTTAAAGAATCAACAATAAAACAAACAAACAAACAAACAAACATATTAAAGGACATAAACCTACAGCACTGTACAAAAGTGTGGAGCTACCCCTCATTTCTTAATATTTTGCTTCCAAGGAGCCAGACTTTCCTGTAATTTTAGAATAGTTCTCCAGGCTTTCTAAAGGTCTTATAAAGTTTTTCTTTGGACATTGGCTGCTTTTTCTCTCCTTTTCCTTGTACCTGACCATTTTCAGAGGAATGTTTTTTTTTTGTTTGTTTGTTAAGCCACTCAGCACTCACTTATGAATCATTCAAGCATTCAAAAACACCCAACTCAAAGGATGAACCAGTGTTGTGTCTTCACATGACAAACAACTTAGCAAAGAACCAATTTAAAATTTTATTTTTAGGCACTTTGTTACTAGCATTTCTTTAGTTGAATCTATGAAAAATGCCAAAGATAACACAGTTTGACAGGCATAAAGTAGTAGTTTTGCACCAACAAGGTGATTCCCAAAGAGGTATTAGCAGAAAACTTGGCATATCTAGGCATGGTGTGCAGTGTGTCCCTAAAAAGATTTGAGGAAACTGGACAGGTAGAGGACAAAAGAAGAAATGTCAGGCCTAAAAAACTATACAGCAGATGAACAGTATCTGAAACACATGTTATTAAGAAATAGGGAAAAATCCAGAAAAGACCTGACATGTGACCCGAGAGATTATTGAAGCAGTGTGGGATCATCTTGACAGAGAACAGAACAAAAGTCAGCCAACATCCAAAGAAGAGCTTTGAATGTCCTTCAAGAAGCCTGGAGAACTATTCTTGAAGACTACTCAAAGAAATTACAAGAAAGCTGCCTAAGAGAGTTCAGGCTGTGTTGAAGAATAAAGGTGGTCATACCAAATTATGACTTTCAAGCTCATTAGAATTGTACAAACTCTGTTTTTGCCTTATATGATGTATTTCAATATATGTTTGCACATGTTTCAATAAATCACTGCACCCATTTCCCATTTTGCAAGCAAAATATAAAGAAATGAAGAGTGGCTCAAGACTTTTGCACATTGCTGTAAATGAAGTTGCTCTTTATTTATGTCTGTTTGTTTATGGATTTCAGTGTTCCAGTTATGTTGGACAATTGTTCATTTGTTCTTTAAAAAGTAATTACACATGGTACACAAGAAAATCCACTATAAGAACTTGAAGATGACTTTAGATCTGCCGTTATGATGCATTCAGGCTCACAGGAAGCAGCTGGTTAAAAGAATAATATGTTATCACCGATAAATCAGCCTCTGAAGAACTGAAAACCAAAGACGCTCTTAAACAAGTTAAAGTTTCAGTCCTCATGGTTTTACCAAAGGCCTCAGAAATAATAGAAACAACTGTTGGCATCTTCAACATCCCCCTCATAGCACCACAGCATGCAGAAGAGCATTCCAGATTTTCATGCATTCATTCATTCATGAACACAAGTGCACACTAAAACAAATAAATTAACCAAGCATCACCTAAAAATTTCCGTAATAGTTACCCAGTCACAAATGTTCTTGAATCTTTAAACTAACATCAACCAAATATGTCAAATGATTTCAATGTCAACATCTCCTCATTCTAACATCACACCACATCACTATGTGCTCATGTCACTTTTTGTCAGAACAAGATACATGTTTCCTTTATCTCGGCTTTCGTACACTATATTGCCAAAAGTATTCGCTCGTCTGCCTTCACACGCATATGAATTTTAGTGACATCCCATTCTTAATCCATAGGGTTTAATATGATGTCGGCCCAGCCTTTGCAGCTATAACAGCTTCAACTCTTCTGGGAAGGCTTTCCACAAGGTTTAGGAGTGTGTTTATGGGAATTTTTGACCATTCTTCCAGAAGCACATTTGTGAGGTCAGACACTGATGTTGGACGAGAAGGCCTGGCTCGCAGTCTCTGCTCTAATTCATCCCAAAGGTGTTCTATCGGGTTGAGGTCAAGACTCTATGAAGGCCAGTCAAGTTCTTCCACACCAAACTCACTCATCCATGTCTTTATGGACCTTGCTTTGTACACTGGTGCGCAGTCATGTTGGAACAGGAAGCGGCCATCCCCAAACTGTTCCCACAAAGTTGGGAGCATGAAATTGTCCAAAATGTTTTGGTATGCTGAAGCATTAAGAGTTCCTTTCACTGGAACTAAGGGGCCGAGCCCAACTCCTGAAAAACAACCCCACACCATAATCCCCCCTCCACCAAACTTTACACTTGGCACAATGCAGTCAGACAAGTA
>VUQI01063664.1:0-12188 GCA_015106735.1 Paratilapia polleni | reverse complement strand
TCTTTGCAAAGGACGCATGAATCAAGTTTTCTTCCAGGATAACCTTGTATGTGGCTTGATTCATGCGTCCTTTGCAAAGACAAAACTGCCCGACTCCAGCTTTACTGAAGCATCCCCAGATCATCACAGATCCACCACCAAATTTCACAGTGGGTGCGAGACACTGTGGCTTGTAGGCCTCTCCAGGTCTCCGTCTAACCATTAGATGACCAGCTGTTGGACAAAGCTGGAAATTAGACTCATCAGAGAAGATGACTTTACTCCAGTCCGCTATGGTCCAATCCTTATGGTCTTTTGCAAACTTCAGCCTGGCTCTTCTTTGCTTCTCATTGATGAAGGGCTTTTTTCTAGCTTTACACGACTTGAGCCCTGGATTCATAGTTTCTTTAAGCAAGTTCCTCAAAAAAAACCACACCTGACCATTTTTATAACATGGTCTTGTATAACTCATTGTGTAAGAAGCTTAATTGTCTGAGATTTTTCTTTACACTGTGGGTATTGATATTAAATGGTTTATGCAGTTATGTATTTGGAAGGACTTTGCAGTATTGACCAAAAGCCTTAAAAAAAACTTTAAAAATGTTTTTTAAAAATTATAACTGTATCCCAAGAACAACAGCTAGTTTTGTCAGCCTTCTTGATTTAACTTTTTCTTCTGTTGTTTTTTTTTTCCTGCATTTTTAAAAATCTTTTCTGGCAATATATAACAGAGGTAAGACCAACAAAAGCAACATTTTCAAGGTTCCTGGAACAGCAGTTATGCCTGCAGTCAGAAAATACAACCAGAGCCCCAAAGGATGAAATGGAGCTCTTGCAAGCAGGTTTAGGAAGGAGAACAGTTAATATCAAAGATGATGCTGGTCACAAGATATTTTTACCACATTACACACACTTTTGTTAACTGCGTGAAAAAGAAACTGATGGGATACAAGTGTCAGGCAGTGTTTGACATTGTCCACTCCAACCAGCCAGCCTCATGAATATGTCACCACTGAATAGTGAAAGTAATAAGTGGTAAGTATAAGATAAGTATCTGTGGTATCTTAACACTTTTGATCTTAAATCATGTATTTATTTATTTTATTTTTATTTTTATTTTTTAGATAACCTACACGGTAGTTGAGGAAACTGTGACAGATGAGCAGCGGTTTGCTTCTCAAAGACCACAGGTAAGATTATGATACCACACAGATTAGCTATTTACACATAACACACCAGTTATTAATCCACCCCTGTTAAGTGCTTCATATTTAACAACCTTTGAAAGAACACTTACCTGACATAATTATTTTTATTTTATTTTTTTACTTTTTAATTTCATAGGCGGCAGTAGAGAAAGAGAGACCACTCCCCTGCCCAAGGGTTCCACCAGCAGCACAGCAAAAATACTGATGTCCTTTTCAAACAATAGAAGAAATGTAATCTACATAGTGCCCCTTCAAAAAAAGATTGACATGAGCTCCTTGCCATTTGATGCAAAAGAATTTCAGAATATGCCAAATAACCGTATGACCGGTGGGGCATCAGTTCCTCTTCAGTTGCTGCCTTTCCACATTGAATCATGTCATTGTGATGATGTTGTATGTGCTTTATAATTTATATTTATATCTTACATGTAACTGCAAAATCTTAAATGATCGGGTTGTGCATTATTTAGTTATTGCATGTAATAATTTGTCAGATAGTACCCTGTGCTTTTATTTGCCTCATATGCATTCTCACAGTTACCCACCCTTGTTTTTTTTCTTTGTTGCAACCCATTTCTGGAGCTTTAATTCATCAGATTATGCTCACCACAGTCCTGGCCATTATTGTAGATCTTCCTCGCCATGGTCAGTGTTGTCATTTGCTCTGCTTTTCATGTCTTTAGTGCCATTTCAGTTTCCCCATTTCTCCTGTGTTTCTGTCTCAGTAAGCCCCACATCCTGCTTCATAGCACAGGACTCGGTTCTCTCGCTTGCTTTGTGTTTGTTTATTCCAGCAACCTTCTGTTTCTCCCAAATTTCAGGTTAATTCAAGTTCGTTTTTGTTCTTCACAAAAGTAAAGTATTAATGCCAGCACTCAATCTATATCACCCTGTACTTCAGGGGTGTGTCTAGAAGGGGGGCATGGGGTGGCACCAGCCCCCCTGAAATATGATTGGCCCCCGTGGTGCCCTCTCACCAAAGCCATTGGACTAGAGTACTGTTAATCTTACAATCCCTAATACCATTAGATGAGAGCTTGGATAGGACCAGTTGGAATGTAACTGAGTAGATTTACTCAGGTACTTTACTCAGGTTTAATGTAGCTGTAATTTATTTAAAGGAACAGTAAGTAAATTTTTGAGGTTATTTAATTTAAAAAAGCAAAATATTGTACTCATAAATATACATTGATTACATTGATTAGTGTGTAATTACGTCTTCCAAACAAATTTATGCATTCTCATAAACTTAGAATTAATCCATTAATCCACCATCTTGAATACAGTGGCCGACATGGACATTGATCGTTTTACATATGTGGCAAGAGACCGGCAGAAGAGGCAGATGAGAAGAGAACTTTGCGTGCCGTGGAGGCAAATTTTAATTTATGCCTGCACCTTCAGACTCAAGATATGAATGATCAAGGCTATGTTTTATCATCTGAGGAAGGGTCCCCTTCACCAAAGAAGCCAAAACGCAAAGGAAAGGGACAACACGACCAGCGTCGGGATAACACAAGAGTAAATATTGGCTGCTTTCTGCTCCGCAGGTAATTCAACCTAACCCTCTATTTCTATTAGAATGATCCAGATTCAGGAGAATTCCCAAATAAAGCAGAAATCTGATGAACATTCTACACACCTAAATTTAGGTAAACATGCTTATTTTAAAATTTGCAGTGGTCTCTTAATTTTTTCCAGAGCTGTATATGATTCTGAAACATGTCATTCCACATGAGTACATTTACTTTACATACTTTAAACATATTTGAATATACAACCTGTGAACAATTAAGCTACCTTAGAAGGATTATAACTTTTACTAAACTAAAAAGTCGAAATACTTTCTTCCACTTTGCAAAACAATTATCCATCACAAGATTGCTTTTAAATTCTTGTACAGCTCCACTTTTCACATAATAAATCTGCAATATTACACAGGGCTACACATGCTTGAAAATCATGTTTTATACACCAGTTTTCTACAGTGATTAAATATTTCTGACTAAATACTCCGATTTCCTGTGGGCCCCCACTGCTGCGTTCTTGGTGGGGAAACCCTGCATTTTGCTTTGTTCTATGCATTTTATCTTCTCAGAGAGATACTCTGCCAACTCATCCATGTCTTTTAGCACCAGTGGACACTGGAAGTTACAAGTTGCAATCGAGGCATGGCTTACACAAACCAGTCTTTGCAGAGGACAGACCTTGTCAGCAACCACACTTTGCATATCTAGTGTGCCACTTCTACAACCTGCACTTTCAGTCCTTTCCTTAATTAAAACATCAGAATCCAGTTAACTTTAGCATAATCCTGTTGCACAGAGGTTCACTGACCTTTTTCAGCCTGGACTGTGAGCGATTACTACATGCGTTCAGTAGAAAGACATGAAAAGCACAAACTGCAGCTGTCAATTGGGATTAGTGGTACTTAAGTTCTTCTTAGCAAGCGTTGTAGTTACAAAACACCTATGCAACCATGTCATCATTTTAGATTCTTTTAACACAAAAGACTATTCTATTGTTTTATTTATATGTCTGTCAACTTAAATAGTTCTTAAAGTCAGGTGTCCACAGTGATTGCTGGGACCTGAGGACATGCCCTCTCTGCCCATGTCTGTAATCTGTCTGTAATCTGTGTCTGTCTTGGGCACACAAAATTCTAATAATATGCGAATTATTTGCTTTTCATAAAGAAGCTTCATTGACAGTTCAATGAGAAAGACTACTTTTCTGAGCCATTTTGATTTTACAGTATCTTTTATGCTGGGCGATCTCTCTACCCCCTCACTTTCACCATATGATGTTCCAGGAGATTCAAAAGAATATATACATTCTTCCTGTAGAATGTATATATTTAGAAAAGTAATTGTGTGAGACCTAAAGACAAATTACTCAGTCCTGCTGAGCTTTCATTTCTGAAAAATCAGGAGCTGTCACAGTACCTCATTTAGTTTAAAGTACATCATGCCAAGTACCAAAATCAAATTTCTCAAAACAGCAATGTTTAAAAATGGAAGGATGGGAAGACCTTGTAAACACTGCCCTCTGCTGGACACCTGAGACATGTGCATGTAACAGTTCTGCTGCAGAGCTGATACGACTGCTTCATGTGTGGGATCACACTGATCTCCATAAGGATTTAGAAAAGTCAACACCCTCCCCCCAGAAGTCCTTATTTATGTTTTGTGTTTCGAGAATCAAACCTTGGAAGACCTTTGTCATTTCCTCTGTTTTACAGCTGGGTTCTAATTGCCAGTAGTTCAGAAATCATCTGAAACACAAATAAAAGGCAGGTATCTTAAACAAGATGAAGACCGGAGGTTAGTAACCCCAAGGTGCTGGTTTGAGTTCAAACTGAAGAGCAGCAGTCCCTGCAGGAAACAACATCTGCACATTTATTCTCTGTACAGTTAATACACACACACAAAAAGGCAGACTCTCCCTGCCTCCCTTAATATGTCAAAATACTAATTACAATTACTGCTATAAGCATTAATTGTCCTTTCAGTAGCTGCAGTACAAACAAGGATGAAAATAATCAAAGGGTGAAGTACATCTACTAAATCTACTAAAAACAAAATATAATGTCTTTACTAAATGTCTCATCATCCAGTTTACATATAAATACAAGCGTCTCCAGAGGGAAAATAAACATTAGATACGGAGCCCCAGTGCACTGCAGCCAGTCAGAAAAGATGTGAATTAGGGGAAATCTTTGACGTATTTAACAGAACAGTAAACGTGTTAGCTTAACCAGGGGAGAAAGAAAGGGCATCACGGCATATCTAACCAGCACACAAGCTGCTACAATGGGTAAAGACAGCACAACAATGAACAATGAAAAACACTCATGACACTGTTGAGTATTGCAGAGGTGGTCACAGTTGAACACCTCTGTGTGCTCTGTGTACCTCTCATCTGCACATGCAGTGTACAGCCTTAGAGGCAGGCTGTTGACTGCCCAACCAATCAGAAGTTAGAAACAGAAGTAGTGTTTTCTGTTCTATTTTTCCATTTGCTGAATAAAAATGAAAAATAGTTTTCTCAACTTTCAATTGGTTTGTGTTGGCAAAGCCCACCTTTAGAGCCGGTCTAGCTCTACATTACTGTACCACAGTGCTGCCAAGCTGGTGCGACATTAGTGTATTCATTTACTCTAGCGTAGACATGAACTAAGGGTCAGTACAGGTGCAGGAAGTTTGAATACAGGTGAGGAAAATGGATTAATAAATACTCCTGACTGAACCTTAAGCTCTCTGTCCTCCTATCTTTAGCCCATGGTTTCACTGGGGACCCTACAAGGATCGGTGGTATTGACAGAAAGCCCACGAGTCAAATAAAGGACATTCACCCGGGATACATACATAGATTATACACCTGCATTGCTTAGACACTTACACCTACTTTTTAATTTTAACTTTTTACACATAAATCATACTACAGAGACTTTATGGATTGTCTGTTAGAACACTTCACCACATGGAAGCCCGTATTATTAGCCATTAAAATCCTCCAAAAGGCCTTTATTCAAGTCCTTTGCCAGGACTTAAATAAATGATCAGTGGTGAAGCCTAGCAGACAGCTATGACAACCAGTGTCAGCATCCACCCATCGCTGAAAGAGGCCGCACCTTTATTCATGCATAAATTTAAACCTTGATTAAATTCAAATGAATGAATTATTTGAAAATTCATTCATTGTACAGCTGTCACAAATGAGGAAGTTGGCTATTGAAACCATTTTTGTACCAGGGTGTAAAAATGTTTACTTCTGTTGTACAGAATGGGGGCCTCTGGGGACAGACTCACTTTTGGAGGCAGCTTCAACTCAAGGAGCTGCTGCTGTTATCTGCAAGGAAAACTTCAACTTCTGCATCTGGTGGGTGGAGATAAGTCCTTTTATTTTTAATGGAGATAAAAAAATAAAAGGACTAGGTGCTCTTCACTTTCACTTTGACAGTATATTGTTCTCATTTTATATATTTTCTTTGCAATTAAGAAAAAATGTTATTTAATAAATGGAAATAATAGTTAACTGTATTTATTTTTATTATTTCAGCATGACTGTGTGTGTCTGCCATCATGCATGTGGTGAGGAACAAAAATTTATGTGAGCCCTGTCAGGCTGAGGAGATTTCTATGCAGTCAAAGATTTATTTTCAAAAAGAAAGAAATGAGGAAGGAAAGCGAAGACCAACCGACACCTCTGTTTTTCATTTACCCTCATGTTACTGTAACAAAGCTGTGACACCATGAATGAAGTGTTGGGTTCACGAGTATCAGTGCGTTGTGCAGATAGTGCAAAGTTATGCTCTGTGCAGTCTAACAATAATAATAATAATAATAAAAAAACTGTCTTGATTCAGGTTTTGCAGGACAAAGATGCATATGTGCGTAACCTGCTGCAGTGTGACACTTATAGTGTTTCAATTTAAGAAACAAAAACAACAAAAAAAAGAAAAAAAAGTAGAAAAGAGACTGAGAAATAGTGAGCCAAGGTAACATAAAAAATGAGCATGTCTGTTACTCAATGTTTTAAAGCTATGCTGACATAATCTCATGGGACAAGTGAATGAAAAATACTGTAAATATTTGAGTTGACTTATAAGTACAAATAATGTAACTGCAATTAATGGTGGAAGATTAGCAAAATATTTAAACCGTGAACAGACATTTAAATTTATCAGCACAGCTTGTCTTAGTTTTTACAAAATTTCAAGGTTTTACAGTTTAAAAGAAGCTTCCCTTTTTCAATAAAACCATGACAGCCTGGGAGGCATGCAGGTGTGTGCTGTAAGCAGATTGGCTGGAAACCTAAGTGGGACTGAACGTATACACCTACAAAGACTTAGAATTTTAACAAGAAATGACATAGCTAAAGACTTGACAGAGAATGAATGAATGAGAGACTTACTTCAGTAATGACCAAGGCATAGTTTATCTAAAGAACCATTCCTTTGTAAGGTGGCTTATTGCTGATACTTAGCCTACTGCTTATATGCAAACTATGAACAGAATGAAACAGTGTTTCTTTTGAAAAGAGTAATTTTTCCCACCACTCTCTGCCAACCTTACAATACTTCTGACTGTTTCACATCCAGACAAACCTTCCCTCTCCCGAGTGTTTCTTTCAATCGTTGCTTCCTACCACCTGCAGCTACAGCAGTCTGTAGTCCTTAAAAAGGCCTGAGTCGAAAGTAACCCAGCAAACATCAAGAGAACTCCCATTTTCCGATGGCGGATGGTGCTAATTAGTGTCAGCTAGCCTAATTAATGTCAAATCTCTCCGACAAGGTAGACCCTGAGGAAACCAGACAGCCTGTTACTGCTGCTGCGTCAGCCAGCACACAAATGGTTCCAGCCTTCTATGGGAAGCTGCAGATATTTTTCTGTGGCAAAAATAAAACCCCAAACATTATCAACACCATTCCTGTGAGTTGAAGTTGTACAAATGTTACCTAACGGCATCACAAACCAGGTTTATGTTTGCGGTGACTGATAATATTTAAATGAAAATGTACAAATAAATCCTGAATTCTAAGCGTAGAGCTTAAACATGAACCAACAGCAGACAGTGAGAATGTAACAGTGTGATAGAAGGAGATGGGGTTTGTTTATGATAGTATAAGTATAAGTATAAGTATACTTAATTGCATTTGAGCTGTGACAGTTTACCTAGAAAAACAGAATGAACTACATGTACGGTTAGGTCCATAAGTATTTGGAAAATAACATTTTCATCATTTTTATCTCGACACCACCACAGTGAATTTTAAATGAAACAATCAAGATCTGATTGAAGTACAAACTTTGAGATTAATTCGAGGGGTTTAAAAAAAGTATTACGTACAGTCAATTTTATATACAGCCCAACATTTGTAGAGACTCAAAAGTAATTGGACAAAGTAATATAATTTTACACATAAAGACTGTTTTTAATACTTGGATGAAAACCCTTTGCAGTTAATGGGTATGGAATTACATTTCTGTCAAACGTTGTGCACGAGATAAAACATAATCATGAGCAAATAATTTAATTTCATAGGCACAGGTATTCATTGCCACTTGCTCAACTGAATTCTTTGCACGTGAATTCAACAACCCACCTGCATAGAACTCAGCAGCCAGTCACACAAAGAAGCCATCACACATGTGAGTATCTGCTCGGCGAGTGCCTGCAACAGATTCTTGCTCTCTCAGTCAGCTCTGCTCTCAAAGCTGAATTCTGCTCGCTCAAATCAAAATGAAGCTTATGCGTAAGTTCAATAAGGAAGATCTGTAATCACTCATCTGTCGGCTTCTTGGGTGTTCGGCTGCCGGTCTGTTCTATACATCACTTCCTCTTTCCCACGCTGTCAAACTCAATACTGATATCATTGCTCTCGTCCAATCACGTTCTTGCCCGGCTTCAGCGAGCCAATCAGTCTCCAACCCGCGTGCTTTAAATCTCAGTGCTGTTCTGTCATTCTGTCTTTCAGACTCTCATTCGTGCAACCCGCTTCCTCCCCATCTCCACCTCACTCTGGTCACTCAGAACCCATCCAAGCCTTCATCTCCATCTTCACCACCACCAGCGTCTAGAGTCCGGGGGGTCCTATCTTAAATCCTATCACAGTTGGGATTCTGCCCTGCCGCGATGGGTCATCAGAGTCTTATCGCCAAATAGATTAATTAATTCTGTATCACAATAAATCATGTTAAATTTTTTCCAAGTGATCTCTCCTTATTGAACTGACTTTTAACAGTTTGGAGGGTAGAGCCCAGAGGAAGAATGGCCCTAATATGATTGGTCACTTTCAAAGTAGTGACGCCACAGCCTCTGTGACTGACAGGTTCCGTTTACTGTGTTAAACCCAGTTACACTGTGACAGCAACGTAAGCGCCAGGGGCGTGTCTAGAAGGGGGGCATGGGATGACACCAGCCCCCCCTTAAATACGATTGCCCCCCCCCTGGTGCCCCACCACCAAAGCCATTGGACTAGAGTAACTATTAATCTTACACTCCCCAACACCAATAGATGAGAGCACAGACAGGAGCAGTAGGAATGTAACTGAGTACATTTACTCCAGTACTTTACTGAAGCTTAATGTACTTGTACTTTATTTAAGTAGTTCCATTTTATGCTGCTTTCTGCTTTTACTCCAGTATATTTTGGATGCAATTACTGAACTACTAATAACTAATACTTTTTACTACTATTAATATTTATTTTAAAGCCTTTTAATTCTGTAGTTATTATTTGGTAAATTACAATATTATAGATCAAGTTACCCAACGTTATATAAGTAATTAAAATCATCAACACCAGGCACATTAAAGATATATATTATACATTAATAAATCAATAATCATGAGCCAATAAAATCATGTATATGATTCTCAAAAGCATTATTCCACATAATGCATTTACTTTAGGTACTTTAAATATATTTTGAATATACAACCTGTGCACTATTAAGTTACATAAGCAGGATAATAACTTGTACTGAAGTAAAATGTCTAAATATTTTTTCCACTTTGCAAAACACTTATCCAATACAAGATTTTGTTTAAATTCTTGTGCAGCTCCACTTTTCACATAGTAAATGTGTAATAGGTCACAGAGCTGCACATGAGCCTGAAAATCATGTTTTCTGCACCATTTTCTACACCGATTTTATTTCTGTTTAAATATTCTGATTTCCTGTAGGCCCCCCCTGCTGTGTTCTTGGTCCCCCCTGTGCCACGCCATTAAAAAAATCCTAGAAACACCCCTGGTAAGCACTGTTTTATACCGTATTTGTTTACAATTTGGAGAATGAAGTTTGCTGAATTAACTATCGACAGTTATTTTTTGCTGTGTAAGAGTGGATAGTGACAATTATCACTGGATTGCTTTAATGCTGAAGAAATCTTTAAAAAATTGAGGATTCTAAGGCAAGTTCTGAAGCCTCTGCACTCCTGTCCCATTACTCTATTGTGCAGTATCGTGTACCTTATTATAATTTAAAAAAAAAAAAAAAATCCTCATAACGAGGATTAGGAAAGCTAGTGTACATCAGGATCTAGCAACTTTGGCCAAAACAGAGACGTATACACCGATCAGGCATAACATTATGACCACTGACAGGTCAGGTGAATAACACTGATTATCTCTTCATCGTGGCACCTGTTAGTGGGTGGGATATATTAGGGAGCAAGTGAACATTTTGTCCTCAAAGTTGATGTGTTACAAGCAGGAAAAATGGGCAAGTGTAAGGATTTGAGCAAGTTTGACAAGGGCCAAATTGTGATGACTAAACGACTGGGTCAGAACATCTCCAAAACTGCAGCTCTTGTGAGGTGTTCCCGGTCTGCAGTGGTCAGTATCTATCAAAAGTGGTCCAAGGAAGGAACAGTGGTGAACCAGCCACAGGGCCATGGGTGTCCAAGGCTCACTGATGCACGTGGGGAGCGAAGGCTGGCCCGTGAGTTCAGACGAGCTACTGTAGCTCAAATTGCAGAAGAAGTTAATGCTGGTTCTGATAGAAAGGTGTCAGAATACACAGTGCATCGCAGTTTGTTGCATATGGTCAGCAAAAGGGGGACCAACACAATATTAGGCAGGTGGTTATGCCCGATCGCTGTATATGTGCCAACAAAAAGTTGCTCAGTCTGCAGCAAAAACATGCAGCAAAACACAATACCATGACTGGATGGGAGTGCTTCAAAACTTGCCTTAGAATTCTTCAGTTTTTAAGATTTTTTTCAGCATCAGAGTTAAGCCAGTGATAAATCAATACATCCACCGGTGCACAGTAGAAATAACAGCTATAGTTAAATTGGCAAACTTCACTTTGCAAAAAGTCAAGAAATCCTCAAGACAGCAACCTAACCCAAAGTTACTGATGTGCAGCACAGATCAGCTCTTTCATAGTGGTTTTTGATTTATTCATAAAAAGATACAAAGGCAAATATTTTACTTTGAACTCCATTTAAAGCTTTAATTACTAACTCGCCTACTGAGCAGAATTAGATGAATATAAAATATAAATCAACTAATAAATTAGCTGTGATTTAGCTGCAGTGAATTAGCTCCAGCTACAACATCAAACTGATGTACACTTTAATGACTCAATAATTATATAGAGTTTGAAGTAGAGTTTTTAATGCAGAACATTTGTACTTTTACTTCAAAAAAAGTTTATTTTTACAGAATATACATATACTGTAGTATTACTACTTTTATATAAGTACAGAATTTAGGAAAGTATACTTCTTCCACAACTGTGAAAAGCTGACAATCAGCATTTGATCAGAGACAGTTACACCATGTGGACTGGTGGTGGACGTGGAATTTTGTGGCACGATGAATCATGATGATTCATAACATGCACACAATTTTCAATCCTGTTTTCCTTTGTTGAAACAGTGAACAATAATTTTACTAATAACCACAGATCTAAGTGCCTACCAGAAGCAACTCTTAATACTGTAATACAAACTTCTCAAACTAAAATTAAAAATTATTAAAGAAAATTGTGCAAGAAATATTTTAGCAGTAACAACAGACAACAGATACACTATATTGCCAAAAGTATTCGTTCATCTGCCTTCACACGCATATGAACTTGAGTGACATCCCATTCTTAATCCATAGGGTTTAATATGATGTCACCCCACCCTTTGCAGCTATAATAGCTTCAACTCTTCTGGGAAGGCTTTCCACAAGGTGTAGGAGTGTGTTTATGGGAATTTTTGACCATTCTTCCAGAAGCACATTTGTGAGGTCAGACACTGATGTTGGACGAGAAGGCCTGGCTCGCAGTCTCCGCTCTAATTCATCCCAAAGGTGTTCTATAAGATTGAGGTCAGGACTCTGTGCAGGCCAGTCAAGTTCTTCCACACCAAACTCGCTCATCCATGTCTTTATGGACCTTGCTTTGTGCACTGGTGCGCAGTCATGTTGGAACAGGAAGGGGCCATCCCCAAACTGTTCCCACAAAGTTGGGAGCACGAAATTGTCCAAAATGTCTTGGT
>VUQI01063660.1:14353-49326 GCA_015106735.1 Paratilapia polleni | reverse complement strand
TGAATAATTTTTTCTCTAATGGTTAAAATTTTATTTGTAAAGAAATTCATGAAGTCATTACTAGTCAGAGTTAAAGGAATGTTTGGCTCAACAGAGCTCTGACTCTTTGTCAGCCTGGCTACAGTGCTGAAAAGAAACCTGGGGTTGTTCTTGTTTTCCTCGATTAGTGAGGAATAGTAAGATGTCCTAGCTTTACAAAGGGCTTTCTTATACAGCAACAAACTATTTTTCCAGGCCAGACGAGCGCCTTCTAAATGAGTGCAACACCATTTCTTCTCCAGCTTACGAGTTATCTGCTTTAAGGCACGCACTTCTGAATTATACCACGGGGTCAAGCTCTTTTGATTTGAAGCTCTCTTTTTCAGAGGAGCCACAGTATCCAGCGTCATACGCAGAACTGATGTAAGACTATCAACAAAATGACCTCCACCTCTGTGGGAGAGAAGTTTAGGTAGCTGCTCTGCATTGTGTTGGCACATGGCATTGAAGATAAAAGTGGAGGAATTACATCCTTAAACTTAGTTACAGCACTTTCAGAAAGACATCTACTGTAATAAAATTTATTCCCCACTGCAGTGCAATCCATTATTGTAAATTCAAAAGTTACTAAGAACAGTGGTCTTAGTAACGTTTACTAATGCTATAGCATAGCATTCTTCAGTGTTATCTACAAGGATATTAAAGTCACCAGAAATCAGTATGGAATCAAAATCTAAGGAAGTCTGGGGAAAATACAGTACCATGCAAAAGTCTTAAGCCACCCCTCATTTCTTTATATGTTGCTAGGAAAATGGGAAATAGGTGTAGCAATTTATTGAAACATGTGCAAGCATATACGGACGTATAGTATATAAGGCAAAAACAAAGTTTGTACAATTCTAATGAGCTTTAAAGTCAATATTTAGTATGACCACCTGTATTCTTCAACACAGCCTGAACTCTCTTAGGGAAACTTTCTTGTAATTTCTTTAAGTAGTCTTCAGGAATAGTTCTTCAGGCTTCTTGAAGGACATTCAAAGCTCTTCTTTGGATGTTAGCTGCCTTTTGTTCCATTCTTTGTCAAGATGATCCCACACTGCTTCAATAATGTTGAGGTCTGAGAGGTCAATCTATGACTGATAGTGCTGCATTGTGTGTTTTTCTATCCAGGTATGTTTTTACTGCATTGGCAGTGTTTTTGGGATCATTGTCATGCTGAAAAAGGAAGTCGTAGCCAATCAGATGCTTTCCAGATGGTATTGCATGGTGGATCAAAATCTGACAGTACTTTTCTGTGTTCATAATTCCATCAATCTTGACAAGATCCTCAACACCACTGGCTGACATGCAGCCCCAAAACATGACAGAGCCTCCACCATGTTTTACAGAAGCCTGTAGGCACTCACTTCTTTTGTCCTCCACTTGTCCAGTTTCCTCAAATCTATTAAGGATACACTGCACACCATGCTGAGGTATGTTAACTTCAGCTCTTTGTGAATCACCTTGTTGATGCAAAAATATTATTTTATGCCTGTCAAACTGTGTTATCTTTAGCATTTTTGGTAGATTCAACTAAAGAAATGGGAACAATAGGCTGCTAGACACAACACTGGCACATCCCTTGAGTTAGGTCCTTTTTATGCTTGAATGATTCATAGGACAGTGTTAAGGGGCTTAACAAACAAACAAACAAAAACATTCCTCTGAAAATGGTCAGGTACAACGACTGGACTGAAAATGAGTGAAAAAGCAGCCAAAGAAAAACTTTGAGAGACCTTCAGAAAGCCTGGAGAACTATTGCTCAAGACTGCTTTAAAAAAATTATATGAATAAGCAAAATATTAAAAAAATGAGGGGTAGCTCAAGACTTTTGCACAGTATTGTAAGTCATTAAATTAATTACTGAAGGAGCCTAGCCTTTAGAAGAACAATTCTAGTACATTTTTAGATTTGCTTCTTTTCCGTCTTCAGAAACAACTCGATGCTGAAAAGGTTCGGGATGCAGCTTGGGACCTCAAGCTCCTGAAGCTGTCCAGAGAAGCAGAGAAGGAGGACAGGAGAGCAGCAGAGCTGAGGAGAGAGCGGAGAATTCAGATGGACTATTACAACATGCAGCTGGCCCAAGAGCAGCTGGCACAGTAAGCACTGCACACGCATACAAACACTCACTGATCAGGCACCAGTCAGCATATGTGTTTTGGGTTTAGGCGATGAAATATGGAAAAATAGATTTAAGATTTTATAACCAGTTTTGGGAGCCATTTAATTACTGTGTTTTCATTTGTGTTTCTGCCCCAGGCAGGAGTACCTGAATAAGATGCTGTACACCAACAAACCCACCATGGACTACTTTAATCAATTCAATACCAGCTCCCGCTGATTGCCAAGCATGTAACATTAGTTTGTCCTCCTGTGGCATTGGGCTAATAAAATTGGTTAATCAATGAATCGGTGTGAATTGGATCATCGTTAATCATTACTTAAGAGGCAAATATTTCATCCGTATTAACACAATCGTTGGCTATTACTGACAAAAAACGGGACCCTCTTTTGGTACAGATTGTTCCACGTACTTTATTTTTCAGTCAAATATCCAGTTACAGTGGTAGCTTCATAATGCAGTTACAGTATTGGCCCCATAAGTGGTACAAGACCCCCGACTCCAGTCATCAACCCATGACACATATAGGCATCATCATCATATTGTGCTAATACTACACCCCACACTCTGCAAAGAGGCACATCTGTCCCCATCAGCGGCGCACACTCCCTGCCCTCCCTTGCCTCCCCTACTTTCCCTCACTCCCACTCAGGCATTGTAATTAAAATGTCTGTTTTTGAGCTCTAGAGAAGCTTTTCTACACAAACCAATTCATTTTCAGTAGATTTTTCTTCTTTATAAAAAAGAAAAAACGACAACAGTGAGAAAGCAAAGGCCAGTGTCCCCAGGTTTCCCCTACGAAACACAAAAAGCAAAGAGTGAGCGGCAGTCGAGTGAGTATCTGTGTGTGTACACTCATTCCTCATTCAGAGCTAACATTTGCCCCCAAACACTGACAAACACAGATGTTTAGCAGCAGATAGTTGAGTTTGAATATTGACATATTTTGTGTCATTCATCGCTCCTTTATGAAAATAGATTTTTTTTTAAAAGCTTTATTTGTCCTGAGTGTGTCTGTTTGACCAACAACAGGGAGCTTACACATACCTCCTTCAGTGCCACTAGCCTTTTTAGACATGCCATATACTACCTCAGAGAATGTCAGTTGATATTAGGCCAGTGGCAAGCTTTTATCTGAGAAGGGAGAGTATTGCATATAAGAGTTCCCTGTGGCTCACTGCATTTATATCCACAGATATTCACTGCGCTGCAACACATTGCTGGATGATTAAGGGCATGAATGCAATCTTAGCTTTAAGTGTAATGTAACTACTTTCACTAAATGACACTAAATGGACATTTTTTTATTTTCAAATTTTGATATGTCTGCAAACATCTACATAACAATGTGTATTTTTTCTTTTTATTTCTTTTTATTTTTTTCATTTATTCAACTATGAAGTATTTTTGCTACACCCAAATCTCACTGTGATCATTTGTCAATAACAGAAACATTTGAATTCATAGCAACAGTACATAGAAGGAAAAACTACAATTTGCAACATTTTAAAATTAGGTGAAGTGGCTTTAAACCTGCACATTTTTCACATTTTCATATCAAACATGGTTCTTTAAGGGTTGTATTTACATTCAGAGAGAAAACAAATAGTCCTGGCTCTTCTTATGTCTTTACTCTCCAGTACCTTTTAGCTCAGATTATTTTCAGAAGCAAGTAAATACAGTGTCTGCCTAGCCCTGAAAAGAATACATTCTCTGTTTGATATAAACGACTACTTTTTACCTTTATCATATATCAAATGGCAGCCTTTACGACTCTCTACAATATCAGCTTGCATTGAGGAAGGTTTGAAAATAAAACTTGAGAGAGTGTTTGCCCACAAGACTCCACTCTCTAATCTGAAATATACATAAATACTGCTCCTCAGTTTGTGTAGTATGAGATGAACAGGTATGAAAGATTGTTAATTAGAGACAACAATGTTTTAATACAGCGTAGAAAGAGACAAAGACAGATATACAGAAAGCTACACATAGGTCTTGACACACAAAAAAATTACAACATCATTTCCAATAATGACATTACACTTCTGGTGGGAAGGCGAGAGAGTAATGACATCAATCTGGTGCTTTATGCAAACCCAGCAGGCACAGGAACTTATAAGGATCATGTACGTATCTATAATACTGTATTATGGCTAAATAGATAAATGTAGATGCAGCTATATACACCAGATGCTACTCAGCATTTTCACAGCAAGTTCCACTTAATGCATCCAATGTTATTTATATTAAGAAACTTGGCTTCACTTGATTTTACTGAAAACATGTTGATCTATGAAATATGTTGTAGGTTTTATATAAATAGTGTAGAAAACAATATGAAAAATGATTACATAACTAAAAGAAATGACATAACAAAAAAAAGATGCTTTGTATTCAAACACATTTGTAAATAATAAAAAATGTCACTGGCAAGTACAATCTGAGACATCAAATGGCATTAGACATACAAAATCATGTGGGAAGTACATCAGACACGATTCATATCTAAGATTCAAGACTTTTTACAGCAGTGTGTGCTGTGTTTCCCTACACTGGGTTCCACCATCATCCTCCACTTTTTATGCACTACTCTGCATCTCTACATGGCCATACCTACAACCCCTGATATTTCTAACTGTACAACATTCTGTCTTTATGCTTCTGCAGTGTTGTCTGCTGAGAGAAAGAAAGAGGAGGGAGAGAAATGAATATTAGTCATTTTCATTTGTTGTAAACTGCACAGGTATATGATGGGAGGTCAAAGGATATGTTCATGCCAGTCAGGCTTATATCACTATCACTGTCCACTACTTTGGACACTCCTTTGGTCAAAATAGTCTAGTCAATCAGATATGAATCTGAATATGATTGTTTTTTTAGTCGTCGAAGTACAGATCAGCAAGTCAGCAGGGAACAGGTGCATACGGGCACATACGTGTTGACATATTTTGGTCTGATGGTCCCCGGTGGATGTGTGGGGGTTAATCGAGGATGGTGACTGAGTTGGGCATGCCATTGGCGGCAGGGGAGAAGGTAGTGGGGTTGAGCGGGGAGTTATCTGGCAGGCCATGGAAACCTTCTGGACCCCCACTGGGACGACTGATCTGGCTGGCCAGAGACTCATCCATGTTGAGCTCTGTGGTAAGGGCACTGCTGCCATTGAAGTCCAGGTTGTCCTCACTGCACAGCTTGCTCTCCTCGCACAGGGACGGCTGGCTGGCTGTCTGCTTCTCCTCAAGATCACTGCAGCATGTGAGAACACAGAAAGGGTCAAGAGCAAGAAATATTATCACAAAGCATATGGAAAATGTGCTTCTGTATGCCAAAGGCTGACTTTTTTCTGCTAATCTTTTAAGTAACTTTTTTGCTAAATGCAAAAAAAAAAATTGATAGTTTCAGGTCCTAAAATGTCCCACATTACACTAAACTGAATATTATTGGGTTTTGTACTGTTGGTTGGACATAGCACGACTGAGGTCTTTACTGTTTCATATACCAAATCTTTAATCAAGAACATTATCAGCAAATTAATCAGAAAAGAAAATTGTAATTAGTTACAGCCATAAGTAATATATTACATTACACTAAATGTTAATGGGAAGTCAAAGGGTAAATAAAGCAATAAGTAAATGGGTTAAGGATAATAAATCATATCACAGCATACCTTTCTAGAGATCTGCATATCAGAGGCAGGCATTAGGGAGAAGAGGGACAATGAAAGGAACACAAAGGGTTAGGAAAAGCAAACAGTGCTGAGGGAATCAGGGCTGTGTTAGAAATAGAAACATAAGCAAACATTCAAGGAACCAGCGTGCATTCAGATGACAAACCTGTACTCTCCGAAAGTTTCATCCTTCATAGGTCGCGCTTCTGAGTCCATTGGACCCTCCTCTTTATCTTTCACTAAGAATGAGATAGATCATTGGATTTCATTATCAGTCAGATCTTAATCATGTTTCTCTTTAAGCTGCTGTCTCAGATCTCAATAATGATGTTCTCTCATACAGCAAGATGACATCAAGAAGGCTTATGTGGGGCAAAAAGAGTTGGATGATCTGTAGACAGTATCAATTCATCTGTATTATAGTTTGATTTTTGACTTAGTCTCTAATCCGACTTTCTGACAATATAATAACCAACGCTTTTAATGTTGATATTTAAATTACAAACAAATAGAACAACTCATTTTTGTAAGTATAATGACAGTGGGTATCGTCAGATTTATTACTCAGTTAGTCATCATTTTTAATATCAACAGAGCCAGCCACTTCTCTCTCATGTGGAAATTTCTGAAAGGTTGTTTTTTTCCCCTGTTCAGACAGACGTGAACCTGCAGGTTGCAGGGCCATTTTTTTTACAGTTGTTTTTTTTTTCTCAGGTCAGAGCCTCTTTCTTAATATCATAGCAAGAAAGTGTACACTTAGAGGTCTGTTTCATTCCATGTCTGACAGTTGTTTACAATTGGAACCACTGTTCAGATCATAAAGTTAATGAAACTGTTGGGGAAGCATTTAAAAAAATATGCAGTCTTCTCCCCAGTCAGTATAATATTTTTTACTGTGATGCATTCCAGTAAGTGTTTCCCTTCTCTTTCTCCTGCAGTGTCAGACAGCTTTATGGCTCCAGACTGGCCAGTGTTACCCACACAAAGCTTCTGTAGGCTTTTAAGGATTTAAAAAAAAAAAAAGACGTATTTCCGCCTCTTAAGCTCTCAATAATGCTGAAACATTGTTTCCGTTTAATATATCTACTGATACTAAAAACTCATCAGGGTAGGTTACACTTACCTGAATACTTTCCGCCTTTACTTCTCTTAATGAAGCAGAGGATGAGCAGGATCAACAACAACAGCGCAATGGCGCTCACAACGCCAATGAACCAGCCCTGTGTTGCAAAGCTTGGCTGGATCTCTGTTACTCCTTAAGAGGGAAAAAAAGAAGGTGGTGGAAAAAGGAGTTCGTTTTTTGTAACAGGAAACAAGAATAAAATACAAGGCAAATGGAAAGTATGAAAAAGATAGGGAAACCAAGATAAAAGGGGGAGCAGAATCTAGAGCAAAAGAGACAGAGCATTATGCATTTTGACAGGCTGGCATTTCACCAGGGAACCAAAGAATACAGCAAAATACAACAAACAAACACAAGTAATGGATCATTTCATATGGCTAACCAAGCTCTCTTTTCACAAAAGTCTTTGAAAGCACTTCACAGGCAGAGAAAGAACTGCAAGACACTCTCTGTAGGATCGGGCTTTATATTTTTAGCTGCGGGAAGCCCAGAGGAGAGAGCAGAGGAGATGAAAGAAAAGAGGATGAATGAAGGCTCATAGTACCTGTTCCTTCTGTCTCAATGTCAGTCTTAAAGAAGGTTTCATTGTTGTAGATGAAGCGTAGAAAATAATGGGAGCCAGGAGTCAAGCCCTGGAGCTGGTAGAAAGACTGAGAGGAGTTCACCTTCTCCGTCTTCTTCCATTTGCTGCCACCTGCAGAAGCACAACATGACTCTTTTTTTCTTGTTCAGGATTGCGAAGCTACTCCCACAAGAGAATAATCCTTTTAAAAGGTTGAATGCAAAGAGGCTTAGCTTGTGCACATATTAGTGTGAATATTATACCATTCTTGTTGAGGTACTGGATCTGGAAGCCAACATTCCTGTGTCTCTTTTGGGCTACCCAGCTGAAGTTAACTGAGTTTTCCCCCACAGACAGGCTGATGTTGGCAGGAGGTACTGTAATGCATTCAGACAAATATAAATCAAATTTATGATCTAATACAATCTGGCATTTTGTGTATCAAAAGAGTGAATCTGCTTTATACCTCCATCCAGTGTGGTGGCACCCTTCATCATGATAGGCTCTCCGTCCCCGGTGGCAGTGCGCCCCCTAAGGTAGAAACGGTAGTGGCTTCGAGAGTCCAGGTTCTTCAGGGTGACGTGGGTGACTGTGGGGTCATCTATGGTCTCCACCTGCATGGGGCTGTCATCGCTCTCTGTAACTGATCACAGCAATGCCAAAAAAACACATTTAATCACTATTTGATTGTCAAATAATATTTTTCAGGGTGACATGTGACTGAATGATGAGCTAATTAGTTCACTTTGCGCTTGACATTTTTCTAGTGCTATTGATTTCGGTGGAGATGTATTGTGTGGTTTCTCCAATGTCTTTGATTGCCACATAGAAGAACTTGCAAAATTTAGGATTTTACTGTATTTTATTTTATGGACAAGGTTGCAATCAATAGAAAAATGCTCACTCTGTTGGTACTGCAGCAGATACCCAATAAGCACTCCATTGGGCTGGCCAGGAGGCGTCCAGTGAAGGGTCATTTCTGTCTTTGATGGGCTGTCAAGAGTCAGGGTCAAGGGAGGACCAGGAACTAGCAGAAATACAAAGAGGCATGATGATAATGCACTTTGCACTCTAATGCACTTAATAATATCTAAAACAGCTTGAACCACTTTATCTATCACCTCTCCTTTTTCTAGCCTTGTGACCAATTCCTCTTCCACCCCCTCTTTCCTTTTATTCTCACCTCCCTCCGGAGTCTCAAAGGATAGCGCCTCAGAGGGGGGTCCCTCTCCCTTTTTGTTGTATACTGTGACCGCCAAGGAATAGTGGGAGAACGGTCTCAGATCACTGATCACCTTCTTCTGCTCACTGGGCCCAGTTTCCACCACGGTGCTTTGTGACTCTCTAGCCCTTCGGCCTCGGTGGTGGCTCTTGGATC
Organism: Paratilapia polleni; assembly: GCA_015106735.1. Lineage (NCBI taxonomy): Eukaryota > Metazoa > Chordata > Actinopteri > Cichliformes > Cichlidae > Paratilapia > Paratilapia polleni. The sequence goes on along the minus strand of VUQI01063660.1, from coordinate 40,456 downwards.
CTTTCCTGGTGTAGTGGATCTGCAGCAGAGAAATGACAAATGAGGAAATCATGGAAATGTATGACAAAACAGGAATTATTTAGATTTACATTTGAAAAATTAAGTTTTTCTCAATTGCTCTGGCACGTTTTGGCAATTTTGAAGATGACTAACAGAATAACAGAGGACTCTTAACGTGTTTTCCTCATTTTCTAATTTCCAAAAAGTCTTTTCCTGCATGTTTTCACAGACAGTGAATGTCTATTTTACCAGACTATTATTTTTCTGACATAACTGAGCTACTGTTTACTAAAGTAAATAGAAAAAAAAATGCTGAAAATATACAGAGCAATGAAAGAACAAAAAATGAGGATTAACAGTAATAAAAAAAAATATGATGTTCCATGTAAAAATCAGCAGTATATTATAGTCACAAAACAGAGCCTGTCGCTCCTGTACCTTTGGCAGAACAATAAGCCACTCCCATCCTCATCCTTCCATCTCTTCCTGCTTCTTCTTCTTTTTTTTGGGCTGCTCCCTTTAGGGGTGACCACACTGGATCATTTGCCTCCATCTCACCCTATCCCTAGCACCCTCTTCTGTCACCCCAACCCTCTGCATGTCCTCCTTCAATATATCCATGAGCCTTCTCTGTGGTCTTCCTCTTTTCCTCCTGCCTGGCAGCTCCATATTCAACATCCAATATCCAAAATATCCACTATTTGTCCAATATATCCTCTATCCCTCCTCTGCACATGTCCAAACCATCTCAGCCTTGCCTCTCTAACTTTGTCTCCAAACCACTCAACCTGAGCTGTCCCTCTGATGTACTCATTTCTAATCCTGTCCATCCTGGTCACTCCCAATGAAAATCTTAGCATCTTCAGCTCTGCCACCTCCAGCTCAGCCTCCTGTCTTTTTGTTGATGCCACCGTCTCCAAACTATACATCACAGCAGGTCTCACTACCATCTTGTAAACCTTCCCTTTCACTCTTGCTGCTATCCTTCTGTCACACATCACCCCTGACACTCATCTCCATCCACTCCACCCTGCCTGCACCCTCTTCTTCACCTCTCTTGTGCACTGTCCATTGCTTTGGATGGTTGACCCCAGGTATTTAAACTCATTCACCTTCACTACCTCTACTCCTTGCAGCTTCACCTTTCCACCTGTCTCCCTCTCATTCACACACATATTCTATCTTGCTTCCACTGACTTTCATTCCTCTTTTCTCCAGTGCATACCTCCACCTCTCCAGCAGGATAGTTTCCACCAGCACCCTGCTAGTCCATAGTGCCAGAGGTGGTCGTTGTTAGCCCGGGCCTGATGAGCAGCATGTTTGATATGGAAAAGATTTTATGCCAGATGCCCTTCCCGATGCAACCCCGCCCATTTATCCGGGCTTGGGACCCGCACTAAGAGTACACTGACTCCTCCCCCCAAAAGGCTGGGTTCCTCTGCTCTCTTCCTGGATCTTTCTATATTCTGTTTTTCTATATTCTGTTGTCTTGGAATATCCTGCATGTGATGATTTACACAATAAAAATAATACTAACATAATTTGCAGAGTAAAATTATTTAGCTGGAAGAAACATGACCTATTTTGACCACAAAGACATAAATAAATCCAAATAAATCTCAAAATGTATACAGCTGGACTGAGACATTTGCCTAAATGTCCTAAAACATTTGCAAATACAAAATGCGGATTTTGTATTTGTATTTATGATGTGCAAAAATAAACAGTTTTTAAGGATTTCAGATACTGTTTTGACAATTTCAACTGTCATTTGGGAACTGACCCAAAGCAGCTGAAGAAAACTGTAACATTTAATGCATTTAATTACATGTATGGTGCTATTGATATAGTTACATATGTTCTTATTAGAGCATAAAACTGGTTCTCTAAAACATTAAAACTAGGGCTGGGATGTTTAATAGATCATGCATCATAAAAGACCCAAACAAAAGGAAAGATAAGGAGTGTTTCTAGAGTGTGAGATATATTTTGAGAGTGCAAAAAGACTTCACAACCTTGAAACTACAGAGAACCCTGATGCCCCTGCTAAGCTAAGATTTGGCTGCCTCCACTTTAAAACCAGTCATGTTTTATTCATGAATATGTTAGACCAAACAACAGATGAGATACAGGGGCAGTACCTTGTATCCCAGCAGGTGTCCTCTGACCGTCTCTTTATCTATAGGTGCCCAGGTCACTTTGATTGTAGTGCTGTTTATTAGTATAACACCCACATCCATTGGGGCCTCTAAAGGAACTGAGAGACAATGGCAGACAGGAAGGAGATGGGTTAGAACACCAAGTAAAAATATTCCCAGGAAAAGAAAAGTGTATTTTTCAAAATATATTACCATCTTCTCCTGAGTAGCCTATGACTGGGTCTGGCTCAGGTCCCCTCCCTATCTCATTGAAAGCCTGGACTTTAATCTCAAATGCAGAGAAGTTGCCAACATTGTCCACATGGGATGGTGGCTCCGTTACGTTTTTCTCGTGCCAGTCAGGCCCACCTCCCACCGCTCGCCTCCACTGCACACAGTACTTGAAGTCAGGTCCATTGAAGTTCTGTTTGTCCATTTTCTGTAAAGATGGAAACAGCAGCCAATAAGACCCTTTTTCAAAGATTATTTGGAGCTGCTTCAGCTAATGGTACATTCATGTAATAGATGTACCTCCCAGGTGATGACCAGAGTGTTTGGATCGTTTGACTCACTTCTAACATCTTCAGGGTTATTGTCTGGAGCTATGATTAGCAAAAAAGACAGTTTAGTGTTTTTTGGGATTTACTGTGCCAGTTAAAAGGTATCGCTACAAATCATTGACTTTTACCTTCAGCAGGTGTGTTGTGTATTTCAGATGGCTTGCTGGGGTTGCTCTTGCCCACATCATTGATGGCAATAACCCGGAAACGATAGGACATGTAGGGCCACAGGGGAAGAACAGCATTCTCCTTCTTGCCACTAACTCTCTTCAGCTCTTCCCAACCCCTCTCTTTTGAACCTTGGTCCTCAAACTCTACCACATACTCTGTGAAAAATTCAAGGAATGATTGAGATAGACAGGACGTTACCTACCAAGGAAGCAATAGAAACATAAATAAATACTCAACACTCATAAAGTTGCAGTTATGTGTGGGTGTTTACTTGTATTACTTATTGCTGTAGAGACATAAATCCGTTTATACAGTCACATTATGTCTCACCTCCCCAATCCCAAGAGACGATAAAGCAACCTTTAGGTTTAAGAATCAGTTTAAAGGGAGGGTAATGTTACATTTAGGTCAATGTTAGGGTAAAGGATAAGGTAGCGAAAGTAGTAGTTATGGTTAGGGTCTGCAGAAAATAAATGCAAGGGAATATCTGTTTTTGCAGCTGCACTGCAGCACTGAACTTTCTGTAAAATTACTTTAATCAGACAGGACTTTAAAATGGTCTTTAACCTACCAGCCCTCTAGACTACCCTATGTGTAGCTAGAGCAGGTAATTATCCCAAATGAAGCGGAACACAGTGAGCAAGTCAATGTTCTGCCTCCTGCACACTCTATTAGGGTGGCACTCTTCCTTCAGTCGGTTTATTTCTAGTAGTAAGAATGCATCTGATGTGGCAAATCTCCTGTTGGGTGCTCCATGTGAGAAAAGGCAATTGTGGACAATGTCCTGACCTAATTCTCCCAGTTTCCCTGAGTTCTATGGCTAATGCAATGCCTTTTCTGAAGCAGTGGAAACACAACTGTTTATGTGCATATTTATGTGTTCTGGCTTGTGGGGATTTTCACAGACATTAATGAGGACACATCTTACTTATGGTGACAGAGATAGGCTTAATATATACTTTTAAGGTTAGGCTAAATTTAGGTTTTGCAGATGTGAAATGCAGATGTGAATGCTTGAAAGTGTGTGTTTGCATGTGTTTGTACTAAACCTAGCACTGGGCTGTTGTGGTCATCTCCGGAAGTCCAGCTGAGAGTGACTGCACGATGCTTAGGATCAGAGATCTGTAGGAGGATAGGGGGGTCTGGACGATCTGAGGGCGACAACAATATTATCATTACCATGACTACCTACACACTGCAAGCACAATAAAGGTTTTTTAAAAGATATTCTATTTATTTTTGAAATATTATCTAAAATTACAAAATTATTTGGAGCCCATTGTCTATGTCTGTTTCCACAGTCCACAGTCAGACACTTGTTGTTGTTGATCATATATGATCAGTGGTCTTACCACATAAGGTGAGGGTGCCCCTGGCTTCTGCTACGTCCAGCTTAGTGATGATCTGACAGGTGTACACTGCCTCATCATCTGGCTGCACATTAGCTATTATGAGATCTGGTCCTTCCATTGTGTACCTGAGGAAATTGGCATTGGCATCATAAATTTGAATTTATTATTATTAAATTTAAAAAAAGACTCATGGTGAAATGAAATGCAATGTTTCATAATTTCTAACATTATCTTTTTTATTTTCAGGTCTCCATTATATAGAAATTCAGTCTCACTTTTCATCACTGATGGAATCAGACAGCTTCTGGTTGTTTTTTCTCCACTGAATGAAAGGGGAGTCGAGTCTGGGGTCAACGAGTGCCAGACAGGTGAAGATAGCTGTCTTTCCAGGCTGCACCTTCAGAGCCTGTGGAGGTGACAGTATCACTGTCCTGTCTGCAGGAGAAAGCAAGTAAGCATACTATGCTGAGACAAGCTGCAGGAGGTAGAAATAATATCACTTGCTGAGAGTCACTGTGTTTGTATGCATTTGAGCTCACTCACTGAATATTTCCAGTTCAGCACTAATTGACAAATTGGTATATGGTACAGTGCAGGTGTAGATCCCCTCATCACTATGGGTGACATTAGAGATCTCTAGCCACCCATTGGTGAGTGGGCTAACTCTGGGATCTTCAAGAAGGGAGGAGCTGGTGCTTCTTCTTTCCCTTTAAAAGACACACACACATCAGAAACTTGGCGAGAAGAGTAAAAACACATTTCAGCAACTGCAGTAGCTGATAAATTCACTAACTTAAATGCCACTTTGTCTATTTTACTACAAGGAATAAAGCCTGATTGGATATTTGCCACGCTGACAGAATTCACAGTCACAGCCCAGATGTAACACCATTTAGCTGTTAATTTATGCATATGAAGAGCGACCCACGCAATAATATCACCTTTTTAAAAATTATCAATAGGAAAATCTGCCATTGAGCACTAGAATATGCAATACAAAGCTATAGCCATGGGTCTCACCATATGACTTTTGGTTTAGGAGAGCCAAAGGTCTCACACTCCAGTAAAGCCTTCTGGCCCTCTATGTACGCGTATGTATTCCCATCTTCGGTAAGGATCTGGGGAGGCAGCTCTGTAACACCACACAAAGAAAAAATGAGATACACAGAGAACAAACGCAAAATTCATTTAAATAAATGACAACCAGCACTCACCAATGACATAAACATTGGTGTTTGTGAGGATGGTTCCATGTGTGTTGGAGGCCCGGCACTGATAGATGGCAGTGTCTCTAAAGTTCACGTCCTCTAGGATCAAAGATCCGCTTGCTGTGAGAGTACGTCTGGGGTCTTGATCAACATCTGTTAAAGAGTACACACTGTCAGTACATCTTAAGTGTCCAGAGATGTGTGTGGGGAGATGCTAAGGTGTGTGCACTGACCTGAGATGGGGACCCCGTTGATGGTCCAGCTGATAGTAGGAGAGGGAATGCCATCTGCCTGACAGTCTAGTCTGACTGTCTCACCTGGGGCATATAACTGACTGACTGGCTCCTTGACCCAATAAGGAGCAGCTGCAAGTGACAAAAAAACATATTTTGAACTTACTCAATATCAAAATATGAGATTAAGGGTCTACTCCTCACAAATCACCAAGGGCTAAAAAAATGAAGCAAGTGATCACCAAACTGTTCTTTGTCCATATGTAAGATCTAAATAAAAACAGAATACAATGATATGCAAATAATTTAAACCCTATATTTAAATGAAAATAGTGAAAGGAAAACACACTCTGTCAAAACAGAGAAACTGTATTGTTTTCATAAGTGGTATTTTGAATTTGATGCCAGCAACATGTTTTTAAAAAGTTGGGACAGAGTCATCCAGAAAATAAAATTAAATGGAAATAAAGGGAAAAGTTGTATAGTGCTAAAATAAAAAAAAAATTAAAAAAAAAAAGAGGAAAGGAGCACCCCAGAGAGGCTGAGTCTTTCAAAAGTAAAAATGAGGAGGGGGCCATTACTCTGTGTGAAACTGTGTGAGCAGATACAGTTTTTTTTTTTTTTTTTCTAGTCCAGAAGGCATTTAAGATAGAATGAGCCAAAGTGTAAAACAAATTGGTCTGGGTATGGGTGTACGCAACTATAACTAGTACATCTGTGAGGGTACTATTAATGCTCAACGGTATAAAGAGTTTTGGAGTGACATATGCTGCCATCCAGACAACGTCCTCTCCAGGGAAAGCATTCAGTGATACAAGGCCAAAATACATATCAACGGAGTCCGGGTGTCATGCCTGCAGTCTGGACCTGGCATGCACTGAAAACATTTGGCACGTCATTAATTAGTCAAGAGTTGGAAAACATTTTTGTAATTTGCTTACACTAATTGGTCTCCTCAGTTCCAAAAAGCTTACAGAGTATTGTTAAAAGAAGAGGTGATACAACACAGTGGTAAACGTTTTTGAAACATGACGCTAACATCAAAGTCAAAACAATCAGGTATTTACCAAAAAATGTGCTCATATTTGCAACCAGTTGCATTCTTTTTTTTTATTCAAATTTTACGCTTGTTAACTAAAATATGTAACTAAAAATATGTAATGGAAAAGTATAATGTGCTGTGTATTCTTTCAGCACCTCGCATTATGTTGCTAAATGTGTGTGAGAGAAAGAAAGCGAGAGATATACCTTCCACAGTCAGAGTGTAAGTGTGTGTGGCCTGTCCCTGGGAGTTTTTAGCGATACACTGATATTCACCCCCGTCACTTTCTGAGATATTAGTGAAGCGCAAGCGGCGGTCAAACATGTCTTTGGTGGTCCGAGTTTCCGACAGCTCACCGTCCGCCTTCAGCCACGACACTTCTGGAGTTGGACTGAAAAGGAGGATGAGTGTGGAGGGATGCAACAGAAGAGGAAAAATAATGAGAGGAAGTGGACATACAGTAAATCAGGCAGCAGAGAGAGAAAGAGACATGCAGGCAGTAAAGATGAGGGAACATTAAGAGAAGATGGCAGCAAGAAGCAGAGTTGGCAGGAGGCAGCAAAACACATAATGGAATAAAGTGTAGGGAGGAAGGGGGATGGATAAGAGACAGGTAAGATTGATTAAAAGGAGCGGCTTAAGTTTTCTGATTGATGGGTGTGGCAGCACACACGTATGCACGCACAGACACTCACAGGCCTTGGACGATGCACTCAAGCTCTAGTGTCTGTCCCCTGAGGGCATGGTACGTGCTGCGGCTTCCAGTAGGTCTCATCATGTGGGGCCTCCTATTCCGCACTACGGAGTTGGCTGGACAAAGAGAGGAGGAGACATAAAGACAAAGAGAAACACTCATACATATGCATGGGTAATTTTTAGATTGCTCTGCTGCTGACACAGCAGCCACTTTAAAGACTTTGAGGAACACAAACACACGGAGATGGAGGGTGTGGAATCATGTGGAGAGACTTTACCTTTCTAAGAAAACATCATCATCTAGACTTTCTACACACACACAGAGGTCTCATGTTAACATGTGCTCATTTTTCTGACCTCTAGTTTGGTCGCACTTGCTGGCAGCCGCATCTCAGTGTGAGCTGAATCTCATTACAATACAGGCTGAAAAGAGGAAGAGCCCCTGCTGGCTCTGTGATACCTACTAGATACGGTCACTGCTTCGGTCAGCACAAAATGCCACCACATGGTGATGAGATGGCTTTAGTTTAATTACGGGGCCCTAAACAAATATACAGCATATGACATTTTAATATAACAGATTTATCTTTAATAGATGAAAGAGGGTTTTAAAGGTGTATGAATCCATATGGGTTATCTTTCAAAGCAGTTAAAAACGGAACAACTTTTACAATCAAGATATGTAGTTTAAGAGGAATCTAAACTTGTTTTTAAAGTTCTGAGTCTCTAAAAGTACAAAGACCACCACTTTTGAGCTGACCAAAGTATCTCAATAGTTGCAGGATGCATGGCTGTGAACGCTGGTACAAATATGCCTGGCTTCCAGACAATAAATCTGACTGACTGGGACCCTCTGACTTTTCATCTAACACCACAATGAGATTCACATTTGTTGTTTTGAAAGGTATATTTCAATCATAGAACAGCTATTGAATAGATTGCTTAAAGATCAATTGTTGTTTTTTTGTTTCTGATCCTCTGTTGGTCCTCTTTTAATATGTCCAATACTTTGATTCTTTGAGCGTTACAGAAAAGTCAATTTATCTTTTTTATACTGAGGTGGCAGCACATATCTTAGAGGAACTGCAAAACAATTTGCATGACTACTACTACTACAACTAAGATAGAAAATATTATAACATTATAGAGAGAAAACTTTGACATGTCATTTGGCATATAATGCAAAGTTCCCCATGAGTACTTTTAGAAGAGTTCTCCAATGGTTTGTTTCGTACATTGTCAGAATATAACCAGTGTGAACTAAATTTCCTACAATTTCCTTATTCGTTAAGACCTTTAGACTTTATTGGTTTAAATGTTGAATAAAGGTGTTGTTAACTGGAAGATATGTTTGAGGAACCCACCTCAGTTCAGGTTAGATCAGTTTAGTCTAACTCAGCTGAGTTTAGTTAATCTTGAACAAAACTCACAGGGGTTGACAGACAGAGTGATGGGCTCTTTTGCCAGAATCGTGCGTGTTGCCAGGTACTGGACATTGCAAGTGTAGTCATTCCTGCTGTCCGCAGTTTCCAGATTGGCAAAGTAGAGGTTTCCATCCTTCCCCACCATCACCCGCTTACTAAGCTGGATATGATGCAACCCTGAAGAGAGAGGGAAAGAAGAAGTCAGAACAATGCAGAAAATTATGATTGAAGCAGCTGAAAAAAGAGAAACAAAGGAGAAAGACAGAGGAGCTTAACAACAGAATGAAACAGCATGAGGAAATAGAAGGGGCAGGGGATGTAGATACAATAGGATGAGAGAAACTGGAAAATGTTGATGCTGCCTAGATTATAAAAAGTGCTCGAGAAAAAGTAACTGAAAGAAAACTCCATGGATACTGGATATTGAGAAAGAGACTAATTTAGATGATATCACTGCAGAAATAAATTACTAACTAGCTTTCTCTGATGGGATAAATGGACAACGAACAGATGGACATAGAGTCTAAGTAGCAGATTTCTCGAGGAGACAGGAAGCATGTAATGGAAGGAGAGGTGGAAAGGTAATGTACTCACTCCAGTCCATCCAGTGAATGATAGGCTCCATAGAGCTCTGCGGGGGGTTACACTTCAAAACAATACTGCTTCCCTCTTCAGCCTTCACATCAACCTTTTTTTCTTTCTGCTGGGAAGGGGGAACTAAAGGAAAGCAAGAGAGTACACACATAGGTGATAGACAAACACATGTAGAGTTTTCACAAGACAATTTACACAAGTCATCATGAACAGTGAGTACAGTGGATAAGGAATTTTATTTCTAAATGTAAATCAAAGGGACACTTCAGAGAGGATTTGAGCTAAAGAGCTGGTGTGCTCAACTCAAAAATCTAAATAAAGTGTGCTGACACTGAAAAGAAATCATTAAAAATTATAGAAATAGCCTTCAGGCCAATAATCCCCCTACTCAGAAATGAAATTCTGTTGTTATGTGCCCTATCTTTTCACCTATTTTCCATTTGCTCAAAAGTGTGATCAGAAAACAATCTACTTATTGACTATACTGCTGGCGATCTGGTAATGTGAGGGAGAAATTTTTTAATTCTCTCCTTCCCTGAGAAACTTTCCATGTTTTTACTGTGTAAGCTGTAAGGCCAAGATTAAAGGGGACCATGTCACACATCCACACACAGGCAGAAAAAAATTAAAGTCATGGGTAGAATCTCATGCAAGAAAACATATGTAGTCTACGTGGTAAAATGCCCTTGGGTATGTGGGTAAGACAACATGTGAACTGAGATTTAGGGCTTCTAAACACAACAGCAGCATTAGAAAGAGCAATGAGCGACTCTCTATAGCTAGAAACATCTCTAAAGATACAGTAGGCCTTTTGGGTATGACTCACACAAACTTGAATAAAGAATTGTTGTTGTCGTGTTTATTAAGATTATGGACAGGTATCTGTTGACTGTTGGCTCATGGGTGTGCATGCATCTAATTTAAATTTAATGTGTAAATTGATGGATCATTGTTCTGCAAACTGGGAAGAATAGTAATTAGTCATTCTTATAGGTATAATTCTTCTTTACTTATTTGCCTCCTGTCTGGTGTTTTGATTGTTGTACATATATCTGCATAGAGGTGGTACAATATGTGTTATTGATATATGTATAGAGATGAATAGAATATGTTATGATTTTTCTTCTGATATATATATTTTGTACACCTTTTCCACTAGTATTTGCTTTTTGGCAAGTATCATCTCATAGTTCACCACCAGCAGGGTCCTGATTTTGGTTTGATAAGGGTCACACCCACAAATGACTCAGGAATGCTGGAGCATATACATCAGTTTCTTTCTGCTGTTATGCAACATTAAAAGTATTACATACTTAATAGTGAGTTCTGATGGTTCTAAAAAAAAAAATCTTCAGAGAAGACACCAGGTTGCCTTTTGTCTTGCAAAAGACTTAATTTGTGAGTCATACGTGTTTGCTCTCCTTCCTCCCCTCCGCCCATTGTTGATAACCTCACAGGAGCTACTGAAGTGTGCTTCTTCACATGACATCAACTCAAGAGCGTTTCTGGGGAAACCGTTGTCAGGGAAACTGTGAAGGGATGAGGTCGTCCAGGAGAAAGCCAGTCACACAGGTAGATGGATATGCAGAGGTTCTCTTTACTTTTGCTCAGTGGCCCCAGTGTGTATGGATGTGTATTTGCTGATTTTCGTGTTAATTATGTTCCAGGTGGCAATAGTCTGGGCTCTCAGTATGAGCCCCATCTGCTAACAGATGAGCTCTGTAGCAGGAAAAAGCAGGAAAAGCTTTCTACACTGGCTCTGTTCACAGCTTTTTAAATCAACGATATAAATCTAGAACAGCACAGCTTCATTCTAATCTGAACCTTGAAGGTATTTACAGGAGAGCTAACACTGAAACTGACGTTTAGGAGATTTGTAATTCCTCTGGTGTGGTGCAGTTTGTGCAAAAGCATAGAGAATGTTTTACTTCTTTGATACCATTTCAAATGATGTTGTTCTTCCCTCAAGGATAAAGCCAAATGATTACAAATTGGCAAACAGAGCACAGAAACGTTACGGCTCTACCTTTCAACAAGTGGTCAGTGGTTGCTTTATAAGTCGTCATCGTGTTCTTACCATCCGTCTTGAGTATGGCCTCATTAGACACGGCTGTCCCCAGTTCATTGGATGCGTAGCAAACATATTTGCCTTGGTACTGCTTCAGGGTGTCCATGGTATTACTAAGCGTGTAGAATGCGAATGAGCCAGAGCGTTCAGAAACCTTCAGCTCTGGGTCACTGCCTGGGTCAAAGTCTTCTCCGTCTTTTGTCCATCGGAAACTGAAACAAAGAAAAAAAGAATCTGAAAGAGTCTTCTTTCAAATATTAAAGTCACAATCATTTCCATGCCTTTGAGACCACACACAAGCTGTCCTTATATGTTGCTGAATTTGAGGGCACAAATGAATAGCTGCAAAATTTACATGAGATGCCCCAGTGGGACTCAGAGGCTTGTGCTGTAATTGTGATATTCATCTTTTCCTTGGCAATCGGAGGAGTTTTCCACTTCAGAGCAGCTAAGACACTTTGAAAAGATTGCTTGAGGGCTTAATGACATTTATCCCCGGTTGAAACAAGAACTCTAACTGGGAGAAGCTGTGCTCTCATGTAATACTAATATGTAGATGTCAGCTGAACAAGGAGAGGGAAGGTCACTGTTCCAAATAACCAATGGCTAGTCTCCCTTATGAATAATATGGCATTTTCATACTTATTCAAACCACGTTCTTTATGTTTGTGTGGATGTGTGTGTGCTGACTAACATGGGTGGAGGGTTGCCAGAGGCTTCACAGTTCATGACGAAGTCTTCAACACTAAAGACGGTTACAGACTCTGGCTGTGTGTTGATCTCTGGAGGCTTCTTCACTGCATAGACCAAAAGTCATAGTTAGTGGAGTCACAACACAACCACAAAGCAGACATGTAAATGCACACACTCCAAACAGTCTTGCAGGCTTTGCTTTGTTAAATTTGCATGATCTGCTTTCATGATGCATGCTGCTATATCTCTAGCTTTGACATACACATTGCATAACACACATCTCACTTTCAGTGCCTTAGCAAACAGTACAGAATAACCAGAGATACCACTAATTTCCATAGTTTAACAGCTGCAGATAACTATACTCAGTCAATATCTCTTAAAAAGACTCCCCTGAGAAAGAGATGAAATGTAGGCCAAGGGGAAGAGTAAGAGCAAGAGAGCAGGCAGAATAAATGGGCTGAGATGAGAGGAAATTGATACAGCATAATGTAAGAGGGAGAGTTCATGTAAAAGAGATATATGGCACAGTGTTCCCCATGAGACTGAGACAGAAAGAGGAAGGATAATAGTGTGTTTGGAAATTAAGCATTTAAAAAAACTAACTGAACAGTTTTACCTTTCTTTATCATCGCTGTGCACAGCAGCCATAAAGCAAATGCTGCATTTACATACTCATAAAAAAACGTCTTGCTTGGCAGTTGTGTGAACCATCTGTTAAAGTAACATGTTTGAGTTTTTCACATATGTTATAGACTATGGTGTAATTTTATGTTGTTCTTCAAATCAATCCAAATTTAAATCTTTTTCTCCACGTATCTTCAGGAACTATACACATTGGCTATTTGCATTTGGACAGAAGTCACAGCTTGATACTTCTGGGTAGAGTCTTTAATTTGACTTTAAGGGAAAGAGACAGAACTCAAGCCAGAGATAAATTTACATTATGTAGGTAAATGGGTAAAGGAAGGCACAGGACAGAGGGGGGGGGCTGCAATAGATGAGAAAAAGGCGATGAAGATGGAGAGCTAAGCAGACAGGGGAGATAGATGAATGTGCAGTAAAGAGGGAGCACATGCAGTGCAGCAGAAAAACTGAGCAAAAGGATGCAGAGATAGAGAGAAAAAAACAAACAAGGGGCAAGTTTGCAGAGATCCGGAAAGAGATGGATAGGGAGACTGCAGCAATTTAATGAAAGAATTCCCACTGATACAGGGAAATAAGCCCATTTCTTCAGCTGATCAAATTGAAGTTTGGGCTGTGGGCGTTGCTCCATTATTGGCAGAAGAGGAGGAGAGAAGCTGGTGCTTAGTGCTTTAACTCCTCTTTATTTCCTTGTGTCTTTGATCTGACAGCCCCGCTGCCTCCTAACAGACAGTAGCTTTTCAAACTTCCTCCTCCCTTCTCCAATGAGGCTAAACACACACCCACATCCGGATACAGGCACATGTTGACAATAAAAACACACCTCCTCACATGCAATCACAAACGCAGGATAAAACACAAATACTAGTAGCAAAACATTGAAAATACACATTGATGCCAGGGTTTGATGCCAGGATTCATTTAAGTTCAGCACAGTGCAAAGGTATTTTGTTTGACAGTCTCTTGGATGTAAAACAGAAACACTCTAATAAATTAAAATTACAATTAAAGTGTTTACAGTAAGCATTGCCAGCATCTGCATTAAGGCAAGACAGACATCAATAAAGGAAAAAGCACTTACGATCACTTATGTGGTCTGTTAGTCCACAGTGGTGGGCAGAGTAAAGGAAATGAAGGAAAATATTTTAGTTATCGAAAGACAGACAGATAGATAGATAGATAGATAGATAGATAGATAGATAGATAGATAGATAGATTACTTTAATAATCCATGGGAAACTTGCAATGACAGTAAACCAGTGTAATGTCTCCCATAACAGGGGGTAGGTTTTAACCCTTGCCTCCTTGACACAGATTCTAACGTATCTCCTTTATTGATCCTAATCACTCACCCTCAGTGACTTTCATTGACACAGTAGAGGCTTCCTAATTGAAAGGCACCAGACACCTTGACCTTTTGCATCTTTGACTTGCTCCTCCCTCCTCCCTCCTCCTCCTCACCATCATCCTCCCTTCATCCCTTCAACCTTCTCACCTCAGTGTCACCTGGCCCCTTTGGGGATTTATGTGGGCAGATTTACTGCATTCATCAGCATTTGAGAGATGTGCACGTGTTTGTATACACACACTTTTGAAATTTGTGTAGGTGGTGAAGGACCGTGACTCATTGCAAGTAGTCTTAGATAAAGAGTTAACAACAAAAGCAGCAGTGGAGGAAGTATTCTCTCTCTCTCTCTCTCTCCGCTGGAGCTTTGTGGGCAGGTCGGCAGCAGCAGAGGAGATGAAGATCAATTTCCCTGTAGGGCCACAAACTCAGCTGTATTTCTAATGCCCACATATTGCATCGAGGAGGTGGAAGAAATGACAGTGAGTGAGTATAAACATCACTGGATTTTTGTTGTATAACTCAGCTGTTGATTGAATTCCTCCCCAATCAGATTCTGGTTTGCACCATAGAAACCAGATCAATAGTAGGACTAATCAATGCAGTATGGGGGGATCAACTGCAAAGCAATTAGACACACCACAGGCGCAGAGGAGAGCTAACCAAAGAAACCCCAGACCATAGTATTTAGAGCATAACAGAGCTCTCTAACACTGAAAGAGAAACACGTGTTCATTCAGCTCATTTGCAGTAATTAATCACGATAAAAGATTATTATTAGAAGGCTTTGATGAATCAACAATGTAATTAACACAACAAATAGATCTTTGAACCTCATGGAAGCATTCAGATCCCATTATTAAGAATACTATGAATCAGTACTCACAGTTGGGGGGTAAATGTATGGCTGCTTGGCTGGGCTGGGTAGCAAGGGAGAGAAGGATGAGGACAAGGGGGAGGAGGCAGCTGGAGCACTGCCCCCTACTGCCAACCTGCTGTTGCTGCATGTGAGGCATTGCTCACTGTCCCATCAAAGACCCACCTGCTCACACACTTACAGTAAAATGCACACAGAGGGCAACCTCACTCACACACACACTCGTGCTGAGCAAGTGTGAGACTATGTTTCTTGTGCAAGAGGCCTTGGCTTTGCCTCATATATCTTTGATCTCTCTTGTCCTCTCTCTCTCTTTTCCTCTCTCCTTCAGTGTTCCTCTTTAAATCAGGTCCACGCCCTCCCGCTGGTCTCCACTCTGAAAGAGAAAAAAAGGGAGGGAGGTGCACAGAGGGGCCATGTGTCAGAATGGGAGAAAAATTACCCTGCGCCATGTGGTTAGATCAACAGACAGACAGACTGAGACAAGGAGTTAACAAACCAATGAGTCAACAATACCCATCCCAATAAAACCACCATCCAGCCTATCACCCAACCTGTTCCTGTTAAGAAAAAAAAAACTAAAAACTCTATTTGGTTTTAATTACATGACCAGTGGCCCATATGGAGAGGCCAGTCAGCAGTACAGATGGGCTGAATACCACAACAAGAAGCTGAACAGAGCCTCCCAGCACCCAGATGGGCCATGGACAGACAAATGCAGACTGATGAAGTGATAAATCTGATAATACACAAGACAGACAAACAAATAGTTGATAATTAGGTTGACTGGTCAAGGCTGCATTGCATGAACTGAACAGTTTGTAGTGTACTAGGGTGATAGTATTGTGCTAAATATGCGATAAAGATGCTATCAGTCGTGGTGAGTGAGGAAAGCCACCCCTCCTATTAGTCTATCCGTTCTCCATCTGTATCCTTGGAGTCGGTCCTCGCCACAACATGCAGGCTGTCCTCCCCCGCGGCACCACGTGGCGCAGCCCGCTGACTGTTTACACTACTCAGTATCACACACAAAGAACTGTTATAGCACACCATGATTAAGATGTACATGTGAGACAAAAGAAAGTGGCGATAATAGAGAGCGGTGCTGATTTGGCAGCTCTGCAGCCTGATTGAAGGAGTTTTGGCTCCGCTCACGTTGTTTGTTGGCAATGCCACAACAGAGTGATGAGTGACCTTGGGGAGTGAGGGAAGGTCAGAGAGAAGAGGAGATGAAGAGGATGAAGAGCGTGGTGGGTGGGAGGACGATGGAGAGTGGCGATTATCATTAATTTTGTTTTATCTAGTGGGTAATTGCTGGTCATGTATTTACTGTTGAAATTTCATGTCACTCAGCAGAGACTGCATTGAACAATATCCTAGAAAAGGACACAGGAATGTGGGATTTGTCTACATCAAAAGAGCTATTTAGATTAAATTAAAGACCAAACAGAAGCTAAGTCTTTAATAAGGCAGTTTAAACTAACAGCATTAGGATTAAATGAGCCATTACACTCACTTGCTTGCCTTGTCAGAAGAATGGAAAACATGGAGAGGGTTGGAGAAGGAGGGGTGAAGTGGGTGGAAGACTTCAGGAAAGATAAAAAGTGGAAAGTGGGATTGAGGAGGAGAGCAGGGGAGAGGTGAGAAAGGAGAGAGGGAGAGTAAAAGAGGGGGGAGCAAGGGTTGATGGGATGGGTGGAGAGATGAGAGGGTGGGGAGGAGGGATGACAAAGGGTGACAGCTGTGACACTAATCCTATCCATCCACTTACACACATAGACACACACGTGCAAGATCCTCCAATCAGTGTGCATCATTCACTTTCTTGATGGTCCTGTTCTTCTACCGCTTCTTTTTTAGCCCCTCTATTGGCTTAAAGCCTCTTCAGTTGTTGTTGTTCTTTGGAGACAGGGAACCAATTACGGTGATCCGGTCTTAAATCGGCCTCTCCAAAATGCCATTAGAGGAGGATGAATAAAGCAGGACTAGTCGGGGTATTAGTAGTGGTGTTAATGTGATCTGAAGTGGGAGCTTGCCTAGCATTCAAAGAGATGGCAAGGGAGCACTGTGTGGAGCAAAGCAAGATGCTGATTAATGATTAGGCGCACTATACCTTGTCATTCCGCCAATCACAATTCACCAAGGGAGTGTGCTGCACGTGCACTAGCTGGCACAAACACACTCACAGGGAGACACACAAAGAAGCTTGTAATGCATGACTAGACCGACAGAAAGGAAAGAGGACAGACAGACACCTCGAGTAGTCTGACAGAGGATATCAAACAGATAAAAGGGCATGGTCCAGTGGGCTTTAGTCAGGAGGAGGCAGACCTTGCTGAAAAATATTCCAGTCATCTTGAGGAGGAGCAGTAAAGGGGAACACTATAATGGGATGGGAAGGGTGAAGAAATGACGGTCACATGAGAGAGAGGTTGAGAGGTTGCATGTAACGAGGCCAACCTGGCCACCCAAACATGCTGATAGCCCAGACTGATGTAGCCTTACACCCACTAACACACTCACATACACATAGACAGCTTCCACACTGTGTGCACAGCATGGAGCCTCGTGGCCACTCCATTATCACAGGGGCAAGAGACTGTCATTGAAGCAGATGTCTGATTTCACTTGTTCAAGGCGTGTGCTGTGCAGCTGTCAGTGATCCAATCCCATCGCTGTTACCTGCTTCATTTGACAGGGTCAAAGGTCATGCCTGGGATGGCTGCTTGCAGCTGGGCTGAGATGAACCTTCACAGTGTTTGAGTGCTTTTAAAAACTATTATCACCACTGGGATGTCAACGGGCGCCATCAGAAGTCACTCAATCACAGAGATTGGAGAGTGGACTGCACTGTGTTGAAATCTGAGGGCAAGGTCATTTCTTTTTGCTACAACACTGCGAAAAATTAGCCACCAACAGGTCATGTATCATATAAACCAAATCGACCAAGTCAATTTTGCAGCTCTTTTAAATATTCATGTTTTGCTTTGAGGGATTTTGCCTAGAAAAATGCAAATAGCCCAAACATTTTGCATTATGCTGTTAGTGCTGCCATCATTAGTAAAGTTTAACTACTGCAGCACTGTGATGTGTAACCCCCTGTCACACATTAGACAGAAAATCCCACCCTTTCTTCCTCTGCAAAATATTGTAATTAGCATTAAATAGACATGTTGGGCGTTGCCAAGCACTTCCTGTGTTTAATAGGCTCACTTGTTTATGGAGAAGGTGGGGCAAAAACACAAGATCAAATCTCAAGAGTCTAATCAGGTCCTGAGTTTCACATATTCTCATCCCCATTATGCCACTCAGCCGCAAGTACATCAGTTTACTCTTCCTGTTTTATCCATATCTTCACATATCTCTGTGAGGAACTACCATGCTGATGAATGTAACCTGGTATACTTTCTCTCTATGTAGTGACCTATGTAAATATAATTTTGTTTTTAAAGTTGCTGTGCATTTTGATCAGATGCAACTTCTCTGCTGGATTCATGAGTGAACATGTGTGGGTGTGTTCAAGCATGTGTGCAGGTCTTGTGTCCTGTCATGCCTTGCTTTTAAATATTAACTACCTCCAGCTGTGAAGATGTGTAGGAGGAGAAGATGCAGGACAGAAGGAGGGGGGGGAGAAAAATAAATGAATACGTGCCCCCCTTTACCCCCTCTTCTCTCCCCAGGGTTCTTCTGTCTGAAGAAACATCGGATAAAAAAAAAGAGATGGATAGAGGGACAGGGGAGAGATGGCGCGATTTAGACAAAAGCAAAGAGACCACTACCTACAGAAAGTGGACGGATGGTTATAGGATTTAGAGGAGAACTCCAGTGAGAAATTGCAAAGGTCAATGGCTAGTACAAGCGAAGTGGGGTGTCTGAGAAACAAGGTGATGCTAGTGGGGGGTAGATGATCAGGCACCCTACAGAGTGAATTATTCATAGAAATCTTCTTCCTGTCGGCACAATTTGCCCTAAATTCACCCAAATTCATAATTCATCTGCTCCCCTTGCCATTCATTTGGTTTGGTCTCAGACTGACGTTGACCATCCATACCTGCTGTCTTTGGTGTGGTTGTCTGATTTTCTCCCTCAGACCCTCCCCTCTTCCTCTCTCTGGCAGGGTCATACTTAATGCATGAGCCTGTTGCAGTGAGACAAGTCTCAGGCCCAGTTTGTCTCTACAGCAGAAAAATACCACAAATCATGTGAAATAATACCAGCTCCCTGTGTCCGCTCTGTTCCGCAATTTTAACACAGCCATTTGTCATTAATCATTCACTGCTGTGAAGATTGCCTTTTGTACAAGACTTTCTCGCATTTTCTAAAAGTGTTTCTACTTAGGAGCCCACCTTTATAATAGGAACTGTCTAAGAACGATGAGTGCCCATTTTCCTGTCACCTTTTTATCAGTCTTTTTCTCTCTTTTAGTGTCAGCCCTCTTGGTAGCTGACACTAAAAGCTTTCTTCAATTCCCTTCTGATCGCTTTTCACAATACATTTCAGAGTCCCTCCTCCTCCTCTCTCCTCTTCTCTCTGCATTGAACCCCTTTTCACTCCATCACTTTAATAAACTGCTGCGGTAGCACTCTGGCTTGGACAATAGGCAGCGTGGCTGGTTAATTCAATATTTGCAACTTTAATGGAAAAGAGGCTTTATAGCATAGTGGGAAACCAATATCTCCCTCATGCCAGTACTTTTTGCTTAAAAGGCCAAGTAACATATATTTCAAGACTGATGATCCATGGTCAACAGCAAATGGAAATTTACTAGCACAAAAAAGCAGGAATCAGGATACACAGACAGCAAATTTATCAATACTAGTATTAGCATAAAGCTCAGCAGTTGGATACTTTGCTACTCCCACTGGTGTCAAACGTGTTGGTAGAAGGCACAGCATACAGCATCTCCATCATTTTCCAAAACATGTACATATTTTCGAAGACCCCACCTCGCTACAAGCCTCACCCCCCTTCGTTTTGACATGCATTAGGGGTTAATATTAGAGTGGCTCAACGCTGGAGAAAATAAAGGTTGTCAGAGGAGCCGTGAGGGCAACCGCCCACTCCCTCCCTATCCTGGTTGCCATAACAACATGGTCTTCACACTGCATCCCCCCTTGTACATACAAATTCAGTTATTCACACACATGGACACTATCGGGTTTGCGGTATCGCTTACATATGCACACACACGTAGGCACTCACTGGTGCAAACTGACAGACCATCCTCTCAACACACGTGTACAAGAGTAATTACTGGGTGTGTTCATATATTCACTGTTTGCACATAGTTATGACATACAAATTCAAGGATTTATAAGGCTAAATCATTTACAAACTTATACAACTGGAAGTTAAATTACAAAACACCAGCACAAGATTCCTAAAATCATCTTCAAGTCTCTATTCTCACTCACTCTCTTCATTGTACACCGATAAACACAGTTATTCAGCACATTGCCAAGACTGCAGAAGAAACTACCTCTGGCGTGATTTATTTATTGATGTTTTTCCCCTTAAGATACAATGGGAATGGTGGCAAAAAAGAAGTGGTGAATAATTCAAGGAAAAGGGAGTGGACTCATTAAGATATCCGTCAAGGCTGGAGAAAGGCAGGAGAGGTGGATGGAGGGAAGGAGGGACGCAGACAGGAGAAAGGAAAACCAACAAAGAGAAAGAAGGGCAACACCGGTGGGAGACCACATGGGTGGGGCTAACAACAAAGTTGAGAACGAAAAGTCTGAAAAATTTAAAATTCATAGTAAATGAAAACAAAAAGAGACAGAAGAAGGTTGTAGAGAATAAAAAAGGTGAAGCGTAAATGACATTAAAGAAAGAGAGATCTGGTTATGGGAACCATGACCAGTAAAAGCTCTGTAATGATCAAAATAGGAGTGTTACCCCATGTAATAGTGTATCAGATTCCCTGTATGTGTGTATGTGTTTGCGTGCACGTAAGCTCGTGTCTGTTGCTGTATGTATCAGTAAAGATCAGTCTGTGTGTCAGCAGGTCAGCTAATCTCTCTTATCAGCTAATGGAGCCAGTCTTGCAGATGGCGTGCTGCCTCTAACTCTCTGCTTCCAGCATGCTAGTTGCTGCGCAGTGAAGTCCACAACTGATAAGGCAATTTACTTGTCTTGCCTGTCAGTCAGTTGGGTGTGGGAAATGAAAATGTATAGTATCAGTACAAAAAAGAAAAAAAAATGGAATGGAGCTGTTTGTGCAACTGGGTAGCTTAAGTCATGACTGTAGATTTTGTTACGGGGAAGTAAAATGGGTTCATCATGTGGTCAGGGTTGCAGCAATGAATATTACATTCCACTTCCTTTCAGTTCACATAAACATAATAAAATAAAAAGAAAACAGACTACCCAGTGTAAAAAAAAAACCCCAAAGTCAATGACATGGAAGCAAATCAATTCTTTTCTGTAAACTAAAGCCTGCTGTGTACTCTGTATGTGCTTGCAAACACTCACACACACAGTGTGAACTCACACTCACACATACTCAAATATAAACCCTTTTGCTGCTAAACTTCTGCTTGTGGGCGTCATTTGCCTCATTAGCAACAGCATCAGTCAGATTCTGTGCCTGCAGCACAAAGCGCACTAATTACAGACACACCCTCAGTGTCACGCAGAAGATATAGGATGTGGTGCATGCACACACCCCACTGCACACCACACGTCCTCATAGGTAAGATAAAACACACAATGGTTCTGCAGTACACTACGAAATAATTCCAACAGTTATACACATCATACATCTTAAACTGTGTATTGTAGGAGTATGCAGTGATGAATATATACAGTTTATGAAGCTACTTCCTGTGGCATAATGGTTTAGTCTCCATACAGCACACAGTTAATGGTGTTAGGTTGAGTAAACAGGGTCAATCATGACATTATGAAATTATGTGGAAGAGCTATTACAAGTGACCTTCTCTCTTTCCCCTCCCTGCTTCCTTTTATGTCTCCTGCTCCATCCTACAGTCCTTGCATTCTTTTGGGGTTTTTTTGTTTTTTGTTTTTTTTTTTTTTATCTCTGACAGTCAGCCTCTCCCTCTCTCTCCTGTTCCTCCAGAGTGAATAACTTTGCTTCTTTTTATTTTTATTCGGCATGCATTTTGACCTTCACTGACACTTTTTTTTTTTTGTTGTTGTTGTTCCTGTGAGGACATATTCTGTTTGGGAACTGAGATTTTGGGGGAGATAAATGTGTTTGTATGCAGCCATTCACCCTTTGGAGATAAAAATTAGGAGCTCAGATGAGGGAAAAGGAGATTTTTATGTCTGCGTGCTAGTAAAGCCTGTGGGGATCAAACTGGAGCTAGGCTGGGCTGTGAAAAGGAGCTAACATTAGTATAGTATCTGTCGGTGTTAGCCCCGAAACCAAACGCAGAAGCTTAGTTGCAGATGACAAACAAGCAACAACAAAAAAAGTAACAGGGCCAGCGGGAAACCAATCACTGAAGCATTGCATGTGATGCTTGCAAATTTATAACATTTTGTTTACATGGGCACAAAAAAATTGACTCTGTGGTGATTTGTTCGTATAGGTCTTACTGTTATTCAAGTCAGCCGTGCATAAATGCAGTGTAAGGCACAGAAGGCTGTAAGAGCCACAAAGGGAAAGCTGCAGTGCTTTGGTTATCACATGTGTCTCAGGTGTGAATAGGAGCATATGCACTTGTGTGCATGTGTAGGTTGAATTGAGTGTAGAGTGCAGGTGGAGGGAGGCTTGGGTTGGCTGTTGCAGGTAGTGATTTCTAAAGAAGGGCTGTGCAGTCAGTCATTCATCACACAGAGAGAAGGGAGTGGTCCCTCGGGTCAGGTGATAAGTGGCCTATATAGTGCTGCAGGACTCAGCTGCCAGCCACTTGTGTGACATGCAAGAACACATGGCCACATCCATAGGGAAAATCAACACGCCACAACCTGAAGAGATGGGTGGAGTGTTTATGTGACCTACTGCCTCCATCACAACAGGATAGACAGCAGAGAGCCCTTTACCTCAATGAAAGTATAATGATTAAAAAGATCTAATTTTCAGAGATGTTTTGTCTCTATTTTCCAGGTTTTGTAATCACAGGTGTTATCTTTTTTATTTATGCTATATTTTTAAAAGGTAGTTTTGCCCATGAGCTTCTTTGCAGAAAGCTTTTTTGCCAAGACTTAGTCTTTGCCAGACACATTTGTCAAGGTCTCCTTACGTTGGATGTAATCCTGTCTTTTCCGCCACTTCAGGGAAATGAGCTGCTGGCAGGGCAAGGTCACACATAGTGCTTTGCTAACACGTTTGCATGGAAGAGCCCCAGTGGCTCAACGACTGTGGGAAAGATGGATGGATTTTTTTTTTTCTAGCCTTACACTAGGCTTGTAGAGACACGAAGGAGTCACACATGAAATTGCAGAAAGCACATTAATGAAAACATACACAACACATGCTTGGATCCATGTGCAAACTGTTCAAATTTATCACTTTATTGTCAAAGCAATGCAAACAAGAGAAACACTGCAAAATCTAAAAAAAAATAATAATAATAACGCAAACATGACCAGTCAGATGTCACAAATGAACTGACTACAGTAGCAGAAGCAGAGGAGATGCAGATTTAGCAAAACACCTCAGAAGACCTATTGATTTGCATGTTTAAAATGATGTACCGGGTCAGAGAACAGCTTCTTGGCGGTCCCATTAACTTTGTTAAAAGTTGCACTCTCCTTTAAGTGCTGCTCATCTAATCAAATACAAGGTCTTCTGGGGATGAGGAAGGAGATATAGCATCCTTAAACAGTTAGTAAATATCTATGGAGTGGAAAACAAAGTGGAAGAAGAGGGCGTGATGGGGTGTGTTTCTGAGTGCCTGTGTACTGATAAGAAGGAAGACCAGAATAAAAGAAAGGATAGTTGATTTTAATTTTTTTAGGTTTATGTAGCACTCTTGAAACAGTTTAACTTTTTAAATTAAAAAAATTATCATCAAGTCATCAGCTTCTGTGCAATTTCTCTAAAATAACGCCACCTCCCAGCACTTGGAACACAACTAAAAGCACATTTCATATATGGGCTGGCATTCTGAATGAGCAATGGTATTGATTTGTTTGTTGTCCAATATGGAAATGCCTTTTTTTTTCTTCCTGCTGTGTTTGCTTTTTTCCTTTTAATGCACCGCATTCTTTCCCCACACTGCAGTGGCAAACCAGTTTAATCTATAAGAATTCAAGATACTTTCAGCTGAGTTTGATGAATTTTTAATGGTTTACGTGAAGCTGATTGTATTTTTTAAGGAAAAAAATACTGTACCTTAATCCTAATAGGCTGTAGTGTTATCCACTATAAACTGTGCAGGTTTTCAGAACCTTTACATCTACTCTCTTAAACTCCCTAAAAATCCTTTTTACATTTCCTTCTGCAGTCTCGGTTGTTTTATTCTTTTTTTATATATATATATTTTTATAAAAACACAGATGGTTATTATGTAAGTATGTACAGAGGCTAAAACAAACATGCCAACTGGAGCTGCTTGTTGCACACAGCAAAGCTCAGATACACACACACAAACACACACGCAGGTGCAGCAGACTAAGGGCAGACAAGTCGGTTTAAGGGGATTTGCATGCCATTCAAATGGGACTGATTGAGGATAAAAGACAGCAGAGAGATCTGGGAAACAGAGTTTGCATGGTAATATGACTACCAGGCTTCATACATGGCCTCAGCTTATTTGTGCACACCCACTGTGTGTGCATCCCTGTGAAGAAGTCTGTTTACGTAGGATGTGACAGGTCAGTATTGTTATGCATGACAAATTTTATTTGTTGTAGTACATGTTTGTGTGTGTGTGTGTGTGTGAGCGTGTGTAGGTGTCAATACCCCTGCCTCCCTTTTCTTTTCTCACCTCCCTATCACCATGACAACCTCTTGACTCAAGCACAGCCGCACAGTGCAAATATTTCTCTCCCCGCCCCCTCCCACATGTTCATCCTCCTCACCCCATCCCCCCGTCGCCTGTCTCTGTCTCTTTCGTCATAGATGTGTACTTTATACTCTCTACCTTCATCTTGTGTCCCCTGTGTGTCGCCTTCACTTGCTCTTTCCCCATCTCCGTCTTTCTCCAGTTCCCTCGTTTTGTCTACATGCTACCCATAGTTGAAAGAGTTCATCATTCCCGACTGTCATCTTTTAAGTCTTTTAATTCCACTCCTGCCTCTCTTACACTGCTGTTGTCAGTTCTCTACTCCCTGTTGATTGCCTCATACTATAAGTAGAAAAACACACTTTTTCTCTCCCTAAATTTCTTTAGCCGCCACCCCCCACCCCAGCTTCTGAGTCTTCCCTATAAAAAAAAAAAGGCTTGTGGAACGCAGCTGTCCTGCACTACATCTTCATTACAGCCACACTTCTAGGATCATACACAATGCAATTACAGGTAGCATTCTATCAACCTCTACCATCAACTTCTATCAAGCGTGCAAGAAGCAGGAGAGTCTAAGGGGAAATTTGCAGGCTGGCACAGCATCGATACAGTCCCTCGACCCTAAGTGGCTGACTAACTCCCTTCGCATCTGTTATCATTATCATCAGCAAACCATTGCTGCTCTGTAACTAAATCCAATCAGTACCAGTAGAGTCCACGGTGGAGATGCATTTGAGGCGGAGCAGTTTGCGCTCTCCAACAGAGGAGGGCCAAGCTCCATCAAAGGCTGCAGTGTTATCTGAGGCGCACAGCCCTGTTTCCTCTGCAGACCCCTGTCTCTGTAAATCCCCCTCCCCATGTCTCCGCACAGCTCCAGCCCCTCTACGCACCAGTGTGTAGTGGTGCAAAGAGATCAAGGACATGACATTTTCCGGAGCGTGCATCAATTTTCAGCAAGGCGCAATATGAAAAAGGGTAAACAGACAACGTGTTCCATCCCGCCTGTGTTCGCATCAGTCTGTTTGCGTCATCTCCCGTCAGACATTTAAAGGGAGTGACAAGCATATCTGGCTTTATATTATCTATTCCAGGAGGCAGACAGAGTGAATAAGCAAAAAAAAAAAAAAAAAAAAATTCTGT
>VUQI01063660.1:0-14333 GCA_015106735.1 Paratilapia polleni | reverse complement strand
GGAGTGAGAATAAGAAAAAAAAAAAAAAAAAAAAAAGTGAGGATGCTGTTTCATCGCTTCTCTGTTTATATTGTTTGCAGGGATTCACAGCTCATATCTTCCTTGCTTAGCTCCTCCTGCATCACATCAGTTTTTTTTTTCTATCCACTTGGGGTATTGCCCCATAAACTAAAGCCCCAGCTTTGGCCTCATCCCTAAAATAGTTTCTCATATCTCTTTCCTTCCCATTTTGCTTCAGTTATGAAAGGTGACAGAAAGAGTTTGTCCCCAATTCCTATGAGAGTGGGAGAGGAAAACAGAGAGAGGCCACGGGGATGCACAGGAAACTCTAGCGACCTTTGCCTGCAGCTAAACAACGAGATGCTATGTTCATAGAACAACATAGTCTGGCAATCCACGTCTATACTGCACACACACACACACACACACAAAATAAAGATGCTTGTGCCCAACTGTTGATCTAAGCAATACAGTGCAGTACACATTTTCTCATGGAGAAAATAGACCTGAAGTAACACTCTGGTATGCTAAATCTCCTGCAACAGTGGCAGATATCTAATTCATCTTCACCCCATGATAGCACGGCTTAAAACATGCTGATTCTGCAGGTTTCTATATAGGACACCCACAAAGCATGTCAGCATCTCCTGCCTGCTAGAACTAGCCAAACAAACACAGGTTTTGCATGACAACATTTCAGAAACAACTCAGAGACATCTTTCTGTTATTGAAACTGAAAGGACAAAACCAGCTTTCCTGACACTTGTGAAGGCGGATGGGCCCCGCAGGCAGGCTGAGGGGCCGAAACACAGGAAGCAGTGTGTGCGATGGCTGCAAAGCTGGTAACAGCCCTGTCACTAATATTTACTGTTGGCTTATTGTTGCCCCCTTCTGAACCACAAACCGGTCAAAACAGCGTTCACTACATACATAAATAAAACATAAACTGTCCGGGCTACTGAAAGGAAGTAGGAACAAAAAGACACATAGGATGGGGTGGACTAGCTACAAATGCAGCTACAGAGACATATGAAGATGGAAGATATGTATTGGGAATTAAAGTCATTCCAGCAGAGAACACATGCTGTCATTCTGCAGGTGCATATGCAAATGTGTGCTTGGCAGGTGTGCATCTGCCTCTGCACACACTGACATTTTAATCGCTGCAGGCTCTCTGTCCTTTACCCTCCCATCTCCCTCTGCTCTCTGTCTTTTTCTCCTTATCTTCTCACAATGTCCTCCCATCTTAACCTCCACATTCTCACAATTCCTACACATGTCCAGGGCAGGATCAAACTTTAATTGTTCGATCAAAATTATTAAAAGGTGACTGATAATAAAGATCTTCTCTTTCTCTCTCAGCTCTCTCTCCTGCTTTCCCTTTCCCCTCCCAACTGTGTGAGGCCTGGAGGATGAGGTCTTTGGGTTTGTGTATAATTACCTCGTTAAGCTCATTAACAATGTCCGGACCCTCCGTCTATTCTATCCAGGTTCTTTATCTATCTCCATGTGGTTTGTTTATGCTCTGCATCTTTTCTTTTTTCATCTCCCTGCGTGTGACATCTGCACCCCTGAATAAATCTATTTTTTTTCCCTTCTTGTTGCTCCTGTGTTTTCTCTTGGGGTTTGTCCCCTTTATCTTTTCCTCACATTAACAAGAAGCCTCACCCCGTGGATCCTTACGGCTTCCTGCTGCACAAGCAAATCCCCTCTTCAGCAAAGATTTCAACAAATGGTTTACAAAATAGCTACACCAAGTGCACCCTGCAAGTTTGGCCACAAACACTGCTCAGTTGTTTTTGCTGTGCAACAGAGCATGGTGGCTGGTGTGAACAGACAGTTTTATAGCAAAATATAGAGTCTCATTATTGCATCTTGGGCCTGTGAGACGCTCTGTGTTGTGCTATACCCAATTACCCCTAATCAATTCAGAGAGCAAACTGCAATGACTCCAACACCAACCCGATTTAAAAACAAAGACCCCGCATTCAGGAGAGGCTAAGAAGAACAGT
Source organism: Paratilapia polleni (assembly GCA_015106735.1). NCBI lineage: Eukaryota > Metazoa > Chordata > Actinopteri > Cichliformes > Cichlidae > Paratilapia > Paratilapia polleni. The sequence goes on along the minus strand of VUQI01063660.1, from coordinate 12,321 downwards.
TTTACAGACAGGATCCTCTTCAGGTAGATAGTGTGTGGATTGTGTAGCAGGCAAGCGTGGCCTAATTTATTCTGGCTAGGAGCAGATAAGGATGGATGATGAGAGGGATGTAGGTCAGAAATGGTAACAAAAACAACAGAAGTTAGGTTATATTATATAAACCCGCTCACATCGCTGTTTAAAGTCTCTGTGACATGCAAATTATTTGCAACTTGGCCAAATAAATTATTTTGCAACTTGGCCAAATAAATATAATGAGGTGGCAAGGTATCCCAAGATACACTGGGCAGAAGGCAGATAGGAAAAGTTGCCAAACAAAATATGCTGAAGCAGTTTCTGTCAGCGACACTTTTGATATCCCTATTTAGAATTTCTAACAACTTCAATGAATGATTTCTAGCACACTGTAATGTATTTGCACGCTTATAAAAGGATATTTTAACAGTTTATTTACGTATAATATGTATCAACATAAAAATTTAAACAACAATTCTCAAAAAATGTGCTTTGCCCACTGGTAAAGGAAAGGAAGAAGCAGACATTACTGTTGGACACCTTTCACCAAAATCTCCTCTGTCTGATAATTCTTTTCTCTTTGACATTTTCTGCTTTTTTTCTCTGCACTTGAGTTTCTCTCCTGCTGCTCATAATCAATTTTCCTTCTCAGTAGCTCTTTTCTCACAATCCCTCCTCATTGTCTCACAGTCTCTTGTCTGACATTACCCTGTTTTAACCTTGTATGCCCCCCATCTGCTCTCCTCCAGCCAGCACTTGCATACATGTGGTGGGTGTAGTGTGTAATAGGATGGCACAGTAGGTAAGATTAAATTAGGCCTGTGTATGGGGATTACAACCCACTCAAAAACTTGATCCTCTCCCACTCTCTGTAATCCAACCCTAATGAATATATCATGGCTGACTCAGCAGATAAAACGCCTCCAAGAAACTACAGTCACAACATCACTGAGACATGGAGAGGAGACAGAAACAGACAGTCTGCTTACTTACATCACCTGAAGTACTTCAAGTCTGTCTTGATGCTCGTGCTTCATGCCCCATCTATTTCAGTTATGGTTAATTCAAATGAGGTGTAGGAGTAGAGTAAGAATGAGGCAAGTGAAAGCAAATCAATACACTTAAATGTAAACACTCCAAATAAATAAGCCTTTAGAGGGATTCAAAACACTCAAAGGACATTGTATTTCAAATGTGAGAAAATGGTGTGTGCCACTCAGCCAATGTACAGCATCAAATTCACTTCAACACACTTACCTTAACGTCTGAATAGACACGCTTGTCTGTGCTCCTGACTATGTGCGTTGTGTGCCAAACAGGCTTCTCGTTGTTTCAAACATTCAGCCACTCTCTATGAAATACATTTGTAAGTGTAAAATGTTGCCTCTGTCTGTCTAAACTGTCTAAAAGTTTATCTTCTGGCAAAGGGAAAAACTGGGCTAGGATGAAAGTCAAGGACATTGAGAAGGACATTGAGAAGCATGGTCCAAGGGGAAATGGAGAAGAGAAACAGAGTATAGATAAAGAATTAAATCCAAAAGTATTGAGAAACCCCGTCAAAATCTCAGTAGAGCAGCATGATGTAACTTAAAGCAAAGCAACAGCACAGAAGTAGCCTACAGTGCTGAGATATATCACGCACCCAAATTTCATTAAAAATGCAGCTGGCTTCTCAGCAACAAATCAATAAATTAGTAAACCAATGCAGCCGTGTCTTCTTAATAAACAGCCTGTGTAATGAAAGCTAGAATGGGGCAATGACACGTGAATTCCCCAAAGTATGACAATGCGGTCAGAGATATTGTCGGTGTTGTCAGATAAATGCATTAGCTTTCATCACACCGAGCTAAATTTAGTTGTATAGAATTTTGTATTAACAACAGCAAACGTTTCAGAGTGCTGCTGATTTATACTCCAGTCAACATCTGCTCCTTTAACCATAGCAAAAGATGTCAGGAAAAATAAAATTTAGTGTTTTCAAAAAGACAATGCACTGGACATACAATTATACATACATTTTTAAAGAAAACACTCAACAAATACATTTTTCACAAAGTATGTCAGTCTTGAGCTAAATGCTGAAAGACTGTGGATGGCACAGGCTGAGCTACCTCCCTGCCTGTATTCTGCATAAATTGCAGAATACAAGCAACTATAAAATATCTTTATGCAGTGCACATGAAGGCTGTTTGTAACAGGCTGTGACACTAGGCCGCTACGACTACTACTATAATACCAGTGGCAGTGTTTCCTCATGTGGTTAATATATAGATTCTGATCCAGTCTTTGCAAAGTAGATTCCGTGCCTTTGCATTTTGAAAATGACCAAGAGCTTTAAGTGGAATGAATCAAAGGCAAATTAAAAGCATTGATATTGTCGGTGAAGCAGTGATTTAATGTAATTTTTCAGCTATCCAGAAGCCATTACACATAAACTTTAATTTAATGTGTCTGAGCGATCCATCAAAAGACACTTTACATTACCTTTAACAAATGAAAAGCAATATTGGAACACTGGTATTTGATGAATAATGAATTCATTCTTCTGGCCACTGTGAATTGTGACTGATGCACACAATTAGACAGAGAAACTTCTTTGACAATCAACAGAAGACTTCATAGAGACAGATACATGCAGTGGGGAAATATACTGGACAGAGGGTCAATTTAGTCTAATTATAGCTACTGTGGTGGACAATAAAGCTTCTTTCATAGAGCTGACTGTGGTCCAGAAGGAGTGACGCTAAGGGGAATTCTCTGTGTTGCTGAGACAAAGAGATAATTTTGCGAGAGACAGAAAATGGAGAAGGAGAGCATCGGGGAGGACAGACAGAGTTTAATATCTCCCCTAATCCATATTCACTGTGTAACTTTATTGCTTTCCAGCTTTCCAGTATGATTTACATTTCTTCATTTCAAAATACATCGACTAAAGAACTGAAGTCAGAAGATTAAAACATTTTGCAACATAATATTAAAGCGATAAAGATTTTTTTTTTAATTATCTTATTTAAAGAGTTTCTTTCCACAACATCTTGGGCCTCCAGCTGCGTTATTGGTTTGGCAGTAATTGATTTCTCTCCTGGGTTCCAGTTTTGCAATTTTAACTGCCAATATCATATTTGTTACCCAGGGGAATTCTACCATTTCTCCCCTCTCATACCATCACTTCTGAAGCTGTAATAATTCACTATGCCAAATAAAATTCTTTCATACATGACGCCTCTATTTGTGCCCTAGTCTCCATCACAGGTTCAATTGTATAATAGGGTTGGATTTATGAGTCTTTGTCTGAGGGTCTTTTTCTGGGAAGGATAATAGGAACTTCAGTCATTATTTTGATTAAGACCCCAATTTTTTTCTCTGACCACTGCATGAATACTGACATGAAATTAAACAATGGCATGGCATGAAGAGCAGGGAAAGGAAAAAGAGACACAAAGGCAGAAACAGGAACTGGATTATCCAGGTTTAAAGGTTTGCTCTCTCAGTCTGTCTGTGAAGAAAGAGCAGGACCTGTAATGTTATAACATCAGTAACAGTTCTCTTCTACCTTGTCTCATCTTCCATAACAACTTTCATATTTATGCCATCTCCATACCATCCTGCTGCCTTTTAAATCAGCCCTTCCCCTCTTTATGGTTTCCTCCCCGCCTGCCTCATCTCACCTCTGCAAATTTCACTCTCCTCTTTTGCTATCTTCCTTTCCTCCTCCTCAGTTCTCCATAATCATTTACCCCTGGCTGGCCTGTCAATCCATCTGACCCTTGGCTCCCTAAATCACCACAATGTATTCTCCACCAAACCCTGACAGCATGTCTACACGATCCTCTACTTGACACCCAGTGGGTCGACTCCCATCTGCACAGTCTAAATCAAACAGCCTCCAAGCTGCAGCTGGTGGAGGAAGGGGGACTCCATCTTGACAGCATCCTGAAGGAATGGGATCCTGACGCTGAACCATACACACAGACACACACACACACACACACACACGCATGTACGCACGCACGCACGCGCCCACGCACGCACGGCATTGAAAAGACACACACACTGGAAGATAACTCAAGGGAGTTCACTCACAAGCCTTTGAATCTTCTGTTGTGAGTTTGTAACTTTACAACTGTTATTCTCAAAAGAGGATAAAAAGAAAATCAGACATGAAAGTGTTATTGTTGACACTTCAGTCTGAGAGAGAGAGTGCTTCCTCTTAACCCTTATTTTACCCCGTTGCTGCTTTAATGGCTGAATCCCCAGAAAGTGATGAGTGTGGTCTTTGATCAGTAGCAGACACTTAAGTAATCAGGCTGTGGAGGCAATATTAGAGAATCTTTAATTTGGCGCACTGCAACAGGATCTCTGCAGTGTGTATTTGCAGAGTGTTTGTTTGGGTTGCTGAGGATGTGCGCTACAGATGTGTTTATGCTTGTGTGTGTTCATATATCTGTGTTTGGTGAGCAGGATGACTGACAAATATGCCCTGAGGCAATAACAGGTGGCTGAGGAGCTAAGGGCCAGAGCTGTACTGCTCTACACTGGAGTTGCTCCTAACTGGCAGATTGAGAGCAAATCACTCTTATCCTCCTACACAACACCAGCTCCCCACTTCCACGGCTGGACTAAAGGCATTTGGAAATGGGCCAGTACGTGACATTACCAAACCATAAAAATAAATACAGCAAAAGCATAAATATGTGACAATGCACTGCAGGGCTTAACATGTATCTACCCATAACCTTCTTCAATTAAAATCAGACTATTTATGTTTAAAAGGTTCAGAAATCCTCCTTCTAAGCAGTTCTTTCTTTTGCTATCTTCTTTTATGACATTGCTCTTTTTTTTCCCTAGTTGGTGCTCTTTGCTCCCTGTAGGAGTGACCATGCTTTAAATGACGCAAAGCGATTTGCCTTTCAAAATGACATTCTTCATCTTCTCCTTCAGCTTTTTTATGTTGCTTACACCATCCTCCTTTGCTTTTTCATTGCACATCCCCATCCCTCTGTCCCTCTCTCCTCCCATAAATCCCTGTTTCCATCCATCTCTTTGATGGAACAGCTCAATTAACCAGCCAGCGTCAGAGGGGAGATTACATTCTGCACCATACTGTAGCAAGGGTAATGATGGAGTCCAAGTCTGGCTACTCTGACAACAATATCACTGCTACACAAGCAACTCCCAGCACAGTCTAGAGATCCTCTGCTACTGCCATACAAAATCCACTGCATTAAATAGTATGATAATATGACCAACAGTGCGTCTCTGGACCATTGCTGCCACGTTAAGGATACACACACACACAAACACACACACACTCATTCACTCCAACACGCCCCTTCAACAGAAGCTGTATCTTGATCTTTTGTGTGAATATGTGCAGTGCAGTATGTTTGTGGATGTTGTACAGATGGTTACAAGTCATTGTGAGACACAGTGCTTTCCCTCCCCTCCAGTCCCTTGACTGGGTTCATCCGGGACAAGCTGCAGGCTACTGAGGCATGGAGGAAGGGAGACAGAGAGAGAGAGTCGGTTCACTACACCACTAGCACACACACACTCAAACTCCCATGATATGTGCAGATTTTTAATCATCGTTATATTAAAAATCCAGTCACATCTCTGTGCATGATATGCATATGTTACTTACAAAGAACCAGACATGCATTAAACAAACTACAAATGGAAAAAGCTCACAACCATCAGCCGCTGCTTCTGGCAAATCTGTTTAATATATACTGTCTATATTCTATTACATTAACACAACTAGTGCAACAATCTATTTCTCTGGGACCAGAAACTGATGTTTCAGAGGCCGCAGAGGTTGACAGCGGGCATCTGTATGGCATGCAGCCAGGTGAGTGCCTCTATTCATCGGCACACCTCCACAGTCTGCTGTGTGCGCTGCCCCACCCTTATTTTCACTCTGATATCTCCTTCAGTGTAAATCTCTCTCTCAGTCTCATCTCCTGTTGATTTCTGAATCTCCCCGCCTTTCTTTCTCCATCCCATTTCATTTTAGCTTCATTCTTCCGTTACTTCGCTTCAATTTCTGCAGGTTTAGATTACCCAGCTCTGTCACTGACCTGGCAAAGCGGACTCACTGCAGGTGCAGTAGATAAGGTTGGTGAACTAGAAAATTGTTGTAATACGCTCTGCTTTGTTGTTTGCTATACAGCTGAGTTTCATCCTCCACATCAATAAAAATCAGATGAGGACATTGCAATCATGGGCTGTACTTAAAATTAAGCCACCCAGCTATTAGCTTGGGGGGGGGGGTGTTAGAGAAAATGAATATTCATTTTAAATAAAAAGGCAGAAGGAGAAGCAAAGCAAAGAATTTGACAAATGTGATGCAGTAGAAGAAGGCTGCAGCACATGTACAGCAGTAAAATTGCCTTATATTTTTTTTTATTTGTTAGGATATTGTAAATGTATAGTGTGGTTCAGCACACTTAAAAATATCCATTAATCAGTATTTCATAATTTTCCTTTAATTCAAATTCCAACTTTAAGGAGCATTAGATAAAAAGCAAAGTAAATGTAGGCTTGTATACTGAAACGATGACCTGTAAAGGTGGTACAATGGCAGTTAGCACTGCTGTGTATTCAGTATTATGAGAAGAGAGCCTGTTGCATGCAATGTTCTTGCTCTTCAATCAGCAGTATAAAAATCCAGCCACAGAAAAGATTTTCTCTAAAAGTATTCTGCGCCAACAGGTTATCCATGGCAGCTGACTTTCTTTAAACAATTAAAAGTAGCCCAATGTTACAGTGTATTTCACCACTCACTATTTTTGACATTTGTCTAATTATGGTTTAAGTTAAATGTGTTGAAATACTGTAATTTCACTTTTTTCCCCAGACGTCAACAAGCCTTATGGAAATAAAATTCATTTCCAATGAGAAGATATTTAAATAAGAAGCAAAAAAAGTGAATTACATGAACCAGACCGTCATCTTTTTACCGCCAGTGGAAGACGAGGCAAAGGTGTGATTCGGAAACAAGCCACCTTCACCTAGCAGCCTAATTAATCCGCTCACCACCTCACTCCCGCTCTCTTTCCATTTAATGACAAACTGTCCATCTTATCACAAAAAAGATCCTCTTACCTCCAGAGTGATGCTCCTTTCCTCTGTCAGCTCCTTCTGTCCTTTTCTCCCTCTTTTCCTTATCTACTTGTGCCTTTTCTTTCTCTTGAAAATGATTGTGCCCCTCTCCTCTGCTGATGCTGCAGTGATAGAAAAACACACCCTCCTTCGGCCTCTCTCTCTCTCTCTCTCCTCCCTGACTCTCATTGGCTGCCTGTTAGAGGTGACATCACCCTTCCTTCTCTGCCTGGTTCTCTCCCTCCTCCTCTGTTCCCTCCCTCACTCTCTTCACCTCACTCTCTGTGGATTCTGACCATTCCTTTATTGTACCCCCCTTCCATCCCCTGTCCTCTCCTTCCTCCTTCCACACAGTCAGGATTAAAGGGTCCAGCAGCTCTTTTTACTGTTCTTACATTCACCCGGGCAGTGCCAAGCATAATAATGGATAGAGCACATAGCACACATCTTCCTGCACCATTTCAGGAGCTAATAGACTACAAAGGTGAAATAATGTCCATATGAGGTTTTTGTGTTAGTAATCTCTACGCTCCACTGAGCTCAACTTTCATAAGCTCTTTTAATTCATTGCACCAATAAGAATTTGACTGGGCTTCAGTTCATTATAGTGTAATCACAAGCATGACTGGGATGAATGTTACATAACGCTGGTGAATAAAAATGTGTCAGGAATGACTGCCCATTCTTATTTGAGTTTGAGGGAAGATGTCCTGATTCAAGGGTAATAAAGGGATGGATAATTCAGGGGCCGTCTGGCTGTGTTTGTTGTTGTGGCAAGATAACTAGGTGACAATAGGTGATTATAATCCACCACACATGATGATAGAGATCTTTTATTTTATGCCCTTTTATCTGCTGCATCTTGCTAGTATGAATCTATGTTTCAGTCTTCTCTGTTCCCCCTCCAGCTCATCCAAAATCAAGGAATACAGAACTGAATGTTCTTTTATTTGCTTTTAAAGCACTGCATAAAGTGGCACTATTTAAAACCTCCTCTATCCCCATTCATTCTCTAAAACCCTTTAGGGCTGCAAGAAGTTCAAAAGGAGGATCCAAAATGCAAACACAGGGGAGTCAGGTTAAACAAACAAAAACATGTATTAATCTGGCAAAGGAACAGAAGAGGGTGGGATAAAGAGGTGGGCTGGTCCTTCCCAGCCAGAGGTATCATCTGCACTTGTTTTTAGCATTCATAGCTATTGGTCATCAAAAATTTTACTGCTGTCCTATTGGAAATTTGGATGATGTGAATCTGCTTAGTTAAATTTGATTCTTGCTCACTCTTTTCTCTGGTTCTTGTATACAATAGTTCCACTGTTTTGCAGGTTTTAAGTTTCTTGCATCCTAGCTTCCCACATAAGCTAGGATGCAAGTAACCCACATCTAAGCTTTAATGCATGTAAATGAAATTACTGTGTATGTTAGGTGATCATTTACTTCACATTATCACAAAGCTAAACACAGTATCCAGCCTAGACATTGTTCTGTCTTAGATAGAAATCTCATAGTTGATCATACAAATGGTTCATCATACAGGCACTGCTGCTTGACCCTCGATAATCTATTTTATTGTAGCCTGCTGCACATTAAAACGTTTGACAGCTTTTTCTCAAGGACTCTAGAAATAAAACACACAAGAATAACCAAAAATCAACAAGCTCTTTACAAAAACCCAAACCAGGACATTTAGACCCTTTAAAGAATTACTCCTTTCAATTTCACGCTCCCATAATTCAAAACTAACTGAACTTTTGTTGCCTTCAGACTGTTTACCCCCGTGCTGTTTTAAGATTATTATTACTACGACTACAACGTACTACTTATTTTTTTAATGCTCTTAAATATATTTATGAGGGTGCAGCGCCAGAGAATATAACACTGCAGTGCTTTTGAGTAACACAGTTGCTTTTATTCTGTGTTTCTGGGCATGATTTATGAATTTCTTTACTCTTTGGAGTGGCTTTATGAATGGCAGACCATTTAACAACTGTTGAGCACTTTGACTACAAAAGTATATACCCAGATCTGTGGTCCCCAGATGATTATCAGCAGTGATAATAAGAATGTTAGCATACTATCAGGCCAGGATGGTTAACATGTAAACAGTTTTTGATTAACATCAACAGTGTCATTGTGAGGAATATACTTTTATGTGTGCATTTTGTGCTTCAGCAGCCTCATATAGAGCTGCAAGCATGGACTGCATGCCTGATTTTTTCAAATTATCTCAGAGGTTTTTTTTGTTTGTTTTTTTTTGTTTGTTTTTTTAATTAGCTTAAAAATATATTGAACTTACAGCACTGTGCAAAAGTCTTGAGCCACCCTGCATTTCTTTATATGTTGTTTCCAAGTAGCCAGATTTTCTAGTAATTCTTCTAAAGTTGTCTTGAGCAATAGTTCTTCAGGCTTTGCGAAGGTCTTTCAAAGTTTTTCTTTGGACATTGGCTGCTTTTTCAGCCCAGTCCTTGTACCTGACCATTTTCAGAGGAATGTTTTTTGCTTGTTTGTTTGTTTGTTAAGCCCCTTAATACTCTCCTATGAATCATTCAAGCATTAAAAAAAAAAAGCACCTAACTCAAGCAATGAGCAGTGTTGTGGCTACACATAACAGACAACTTAGCAATGAATCAAATCTAAATCATATTTTTAGGTACTTTGTTACCAGCAGCCTGTCGCTAAAACATTCCATGTTCCCATTTCTTTAGCTGAATTGATTTTTTGCCAAAAAACTTCTTGCCTATCTCAGCATGGTGTACAGTATATCCTTAAGAAAGGTGAGGAAAGTGGGCAAGTGGAGGACAAAATAATAAATGGCAGACCTAAAACATTATCTACAGAAGATGAACAGTATCTGAAAGTCATGTTCTTAAGAAATAGGAAAAAAAAAATCCAGCAAAGACCTGACACAGGACCTGAAAGATGCATCTGGACCTTCAATTGATCCATCTACTGTTCACTGACCTCATCAGAAATGGTATTAGTGGCCATTCTTAAGGAAGGGAAACGGGGAGAAAAGGCTGAGATATGCCAAATTACACAAGAACTGGACTGAAAATCAGTGGCAGCAGGTCTTATGGAGTGACGAATCCAGATTTGACATTTTGATTCAAATCGTCATCAATACATACGGAGGAGCTCAGGAGACAGGTACAACAGGGAGTGTCTGCAACCATCTGTAAAACACGGTGGAGGCTCTGTCATGGGGCTGCATTTCAGCCAGTGGTGTTGAGGATCTTGTTAAAATTGATGGAATTATAAATGTACCATCAGATTTTGATCCATCGTGCAATGCCATCTGGAAAGCATCTGTTTGGCAACGGCTTCATTTTTCAGCATGACAGTGATCCCAAACACACTGCCAATGCAGTAAGAGCATATCTGGATTTAAAAAAAAAAAAAAAAGACAATGGAACACTATCAGTCATGGATTGGACTCCCCAGAGCCCAGACCTCAACATTATTGAAGCAGTGTGGGATCATCTTGACAGAGAACAGAACAAAAGGCAGCCAACATCCAAAGAAGAGCTTTGAATGTCCTTCAAGAAGCCTGGAGAATTATTCCTGAAGACTACTTAAAGAAATTACAAGAAAACTTGCCTAAGAGAGTTCAGGCTGTGTTGAAGAATAAAGGTGGTCATACCAAATATTGACTTTCAAGCTCGTTCAAACTCTGTTTTTGATTTATGTACTGTATTTCCATGTATATTTGCACACATTTCAATAAATTGCTGCACCTTTTTTCCATTTTCCTAGCAAAAAAATTAAGAATGAGGGGTTTAGCGCAACTTTAGCACAGTACTGTACATTTGGCAGCATCACTGACCCTTCCAAAAACACAAACACAGATATAGCTGAGCTGTTCCTGAGCTGCTGTAGTCTTTGTGTTTCTCATCAACCTGAGGGTGCCAGCATGCCCATCTGCCATTGGTGTCCGAGGATCTGCCAAGCTTTCAGACAAAAGCTGCTACAGCAGCAGACAGGGTGGGAATAATGATTGATGATGCTAGTTAGGTGAAAACCCCAGCCATTATTCTCAGGAGAGGCTGGATGGCTGAAGAAAGGCTGGGAGGTCAAGGTGAAATTTGAGGTTGGTTGGATGCCAAGAGTGGAGACAAAAGCTGGGTTACAGGCTGAACAAGAACATGAGGTAGACATGACAATGCTAGCTTCAACTTGTAGACAGTTATTCTTCCTACAGAAGATCTGGGTTTTAAAACATTTTTGAGACCAATAGTGAAAAGTTGTGAATAAAACTGCAACTGGGTTTTAATTATAGAACAGTATAACTAATTAATCTAATGTAAAGGTCTTAAAACTAGATTTTAAAAATGTGGCCAATAAGACAAGAAGCAACAATTTTACAAGGAGACCAAAAACTGGATCTTACCGATTATTCTCTTCATAGTTTCATTAGTAATTCTTAGTCTGAGTCCACAGCTAATAAAACAAATGCCAAATAATATTCCAAAGCCATTTGCAAGTGGAGGATGTTGGAAAATTAGCATCCAGCTTGTAGGAAGTTTCACTCAAACCGATCAATAGAGGTGATGTCTCTGCTGTCTCTTTCTGATTGTTTCACTTCCTAAAAGCAGTTTCATGTTAAAGAGACTCGAGCAGGAGAACAAATTCACCTCCTTGACCTTTGCAGAATAAACATATCTGTGAGGAGACTTTTATTCTCAGCTGTCACTTCTTCATACCCACAGGCTGGGCCTTCAGTCAAAACCATTCATCTGTGAGAGAATTCTTACTTGCCCTTGCAAAAGCTCTCTGCTCATTTTCCTTCCTCTCAACTTGACTGTAAGTGAGTCAGCTGGCAGACTGGCGGGAGAGATGGAATGATATATGAGGAGGAGGATGGGAGCAGTGAGAGAGAGAGAGAAGGAAAGGTTATGAATGAACAAGTTAAAGCCTGGAGTTGCAGGAAAAACAGATGCAGTCAGCAAAAGACAGAGAGGGTGAGGGAGCAGGGATGGTGGGGCAATTTCATCAGCTTAAACAGTGAGGAGACAGGGGCAGTATAGCAAATGGCTGTAATATGGGTGTGGAGTTTCAGCAAGAGAGAGGAAAAGAAAGACTGAGATGGAGGGAACAAGAGATTAAGGGAGGAAAAAGAGGATAGTGTGTCATCGAGGATGGAGTGGTGGACACAAAAATAAATACAGATACTTCTCAAAAAAAAAAAAAAAAAGATAAAAACTT
>VUQI01063657.1:7404-17885 GCA_015106735.1 Paratilapia polleni | reverse complement strand
TTGGGGAGGGGGGGGGGTGGGGGGAGGGGGCGGGGGGGGGGGGGGGGGGGGGCAGAAGCCAGTGTACTCCTAGTGCCAGTCCCAAGCCCGGATAAACGGGCAGGGTTGTGTCAGGAAGGGCATCTGGAGTAAAATCTTTGCCAAATCACACATCAGACACTTGATTAGGGTGATGAAACAGACACATCCTCTTGCAGATCTGTTAACTGGCAGTCATGAATGAGGAAATCCAGTCCAGACATCAGTAACTGCACTCATGTTATGAGAAACCTTTTATTTGTACATAGTTGCATTAATCAGCTGATAAAGGTCCACCTTTTGGCTATGCTAATAACTTACACTATAGATGTTTAAATTTGCCAAATGTGCTTTTGTGTATTGCCGGAAGAGATACTGTAAAGATTTTCATTCCTGCTTCTCTTAAATCACAGCACTTCATGTGTAGAAGGTGATTCCAACAGAAAGCTTTGCAAAAGCTGCCAATAAAGGGGGAAAAGGTGCAGTAGATGTTGCAGCTTTTGAACTATGGTGCGGTAATTGGATTAGTGGGCAGTTGAAAAGGAAATGAGACTAAGAAGGGATTTACACACTAACACAATTTAGCCCGCTAGCGTGGGAACTTGGCTTTATCATTTAGCACAGTTTCATCTAATAGATTCGTGCAATGTGATGTTTGTAAACAGCCAGGTTCTGTAGCACTAAGTGCAGTTACTGAATCCCACCATGGAGTTATATTAAACTGCAGCATTCTTTCAAGCTGCTCGTCCATTCATGATAAACTGATTTGTTTCCTTGTTTTGAAGGATTTCTTCTCCTCTTACAGTCTAGAGCGAAAGACTTTATGAACTTGTTTGTCAGCATAAAGCAGAAGCTCAAACACAAACGAAAAGAGCTCAGAAATCAAATCGCAGCCTTGGGAAGAACCACAGGATCTTTTTGCAGACACACTATACAAATGACTCAGTGTCTGTCCAGAGTGCCAGCGTGTAATTGATGGTTTTGGATAAGTTATAGTACATATTTTACATATCCTTTTCCAGTTTTTTTCTACCTTTAAAGGCATCTTAGTATTGATCCCTTTTCAACTGTAGAGTGAAAGAGTTTGTCTAATTTCCTTATAATCTGCAGTTTGGGTGACATAAAATAATGCTACCTTTTGTACTCAGAAATTGGGTTAGACATTTCCTTCTCAATGCCTAATTCAGATTTAGTTTAGTCAGTCATTTAGTTATTTTGGCTGGATTGTGTGTAACAGTGGCACCACCAGTTATTTTGGTCATAGGTAGCCTGAAACTGTGGCACCCGCCAAAATAGTGTTGGATATGGCAGATTTGGTGTGTGTGTGTGGCAGTAAATAGAGACTTAGACACAGCTGAAGGTACAAGGATGTTCTTAAAGTCTTTGGGTGGTCCAACCTCTCAGGGAGCTCGAGTCTACTTTTTGCGAGTGCCGACACTGAACAGTGGTCATTATTAACAGACAAACCAACCCCACCAGCCTGGGATTACCTTCCAGCCAACTGCAGATGTGAACGTCTAAACAATTCTCCCACTCTGTTTTGACATGCTCTATTATAGGTTCTGCATCCTACACCAGATCCAGAAAAAAAATTGACAGCTAAATGAAATCATTCATTTTCTGGTCTGATGTCATCCAAAAATTGCCATAATTGCCCAGGCCTGGCGTCTCTGGTCTGTGACTGGCAAAGACACCAGTGCTGGGCGAGGTGCACGGAGAGGAAAGTAGACTGGTGGATGTTCCCTGTTGGATCTGTGTTGACTCTTTGTCTATTTAAACATGAGCGCAGTACAGAGAGGGACACAGGACCACTTTCTTCTGTCTGCCCATGGCTTTAACTTTCTACTGCGCTCACAAAGACAAGATAGGACTTGATGTGGTCGGACTTCAGAGGCTAATGATAGACTCTCAAACCCAGCAGCAGAGGCTCAGGCTGGTTCAGTGCAGTATATGGGAATGCACACAGATGCAATTATGCAACTACTGAACAGGAATCCAGAGTGAAGAAGACTGAGTGAAAACAACAAAAACTTTTTTCTTTTTACAAAATTGACATGTCACCTGTCTGAGTAAATTCAAATGTATGCTGTTCCGTGCTTTCGTCTCCTTTTGCAGTGGTGGAGGATGTATTCAAACAGCATGTTTGGGTTTCATCGTTATGTGCCACGCTGTTTCTTGCTTTGAATTTTCAGGCAGAGCCAGACTATTTGCCCTTTTTCCAGGCTTCGTTCTGAGCTGCTAACCAGCTACTGTGTGCACCTTTGCAAGCCATCCACCCATCCACCCATTTTGTGCTGCTTATCTGGGTCAGAGTTGCGGGGGCAGTAGTCTAAGCAGAGACATCCAGACTGCCCTTTCTCCCCGGCCACCTCCTCCAGCTCTTGGGGGACATCAAGGCATTCCCAAGCCAGTTGAGATATGTAATCTCTCCAGCATGTCCTGGGTCTGCCCTGGGGGACCTTTGCAAGCCTTTTCTTTCCTTCTTTCTTTCTTTTTGTAATTTGCACAAGCAAAAACTTAACTAAATACAGTCAATAACAATTCCACAACTGTAAGGCTAAGTTGAACATCACTGGGCCCTGTGCATAAGAATAGTTCTCACCTGGCCACAGTTTTCATTTTTGCTTCCACCACAATGAAAACTGTACATTAATGACTAAATTAAAGGCCCATAACAATGAACCAAATGTGACACAACAAAGATGAAGTACAGCAAATGTTGCTTCATTTTAACAGTATAGGTGGCCTCTTCAACGAAGGAGTAACCATATACACAAAATCCTGATATACAAATTAAAGATAGATGGTTAAAAGGTTTAAAATGTGTGTTTTATAAGGGAGTAAGTCCAAAGTGCAATGAAACTGAAACACCTTAAAATGATTTGCTCCTTTACAGATGGAGAGAAAATCCATCATTCTTAACCTCTAATACTCTGTGTTTGAGGTTAAGAATGATTGATTGAAACTTATTTATGGTCATGCAAACTGCATTTGGAGAGCTCCATTACCTTGCAGTTGAATCTTGTGCTGCATGGAGCATGCTGCCATACTCCTAATGCATATTTATGGAGGCAGGAGGTCTGTCCACAATTAAAATGATTATAACTATTATAACAGTTTCAACCAGTTTTCAAGCGGTTTGGTATTTATTGATTTCCCATGAACACCTCCCCACTACCAC
Organism: Paratilapia polleni; assembly: GCA_015106735.1. NCBI lineage: Eukaryota > Metazoa > Chordata > Actinopteri > Cichliformes > Cichlidae > Paratilapia > Paratilapia polleni. The sequence continues at coordinate 14,686 of VUQI01063657.1, read as the reverse complement.
CCCGACTGGTTCTTCATCCTCCCATGTGCTGCTTCACTTCACATTTTCATCAATTTACCACACGCGCATGGAAAAAGCTTACAAGAGAAGAGCTGTAAGGCCAAAATGCATGTTTGAGAATTAATTCAATTCATCTAGTTTCTGAAAATGTGCTTGTTTGGCATGTGGCTAAAACACAGCTTAACCCTAATTCTAACCCTGAACTGGTTGCTGGATGTTAAGAAGGTAATATTTAGTGCATTTGCCTAATTTAAGGTTTGAGAACAAGGCTAATGGAATGGGGTGTACAATTCACATTTTGTAAGAATGAAGAGATTAGACAGTTTATTTAAGTTGAAGAAAGGGGTCAGAGGATGAAGGAGGGTCACAGCCCTTTTTCTTCCTTCTCTACCTTTCCTTTCCACCACCCCCAAAGCTGAACGGTTCAGTGCATGGAGCTAAAGGATGTTGCTTGATCACTGGTTCTTCCTCTTGGCCGTCTTCCTCTCTTACCTCACAGTGAGCTGTCCCACTTCTCGGCCTTAGCCGGCAGGGTCTCCACCTGCCAGACGTATTTGCTGTCTTGAGGCAGAGAGGCAGGGGTGGGTTGTACACTCAGCCTGTTGTGTAAGAGCTCTGTAAGGAGATAATGCGCTCTTAGCCTGTACTTTCACCTGCTGTCATTAACACAGTTATCCCTGCGCTACAAACAAGACTGTCACAGTTTGCTTCTAGATTAATGGGCCCTTCATATTTTAGGGCTTTACATTTAAACACAAAAGTCCTGAATGCTTAGACTTTATCTTTAGGCAGGCATTTAAATTTTCCAACCAGTGCTGCTCTGTAATGATATACAATTAAGTCAGCACTGGTGTCTACATAAACTGTGTCCCTATAAACTGCTGGCTATGAATACATTACTGGATGAGAGAAAAAGAAATCCAAACTATGTCACTTTCTTCATCCCCCTGATATTTGATCTAACTTCAAGAACTAACTGTTACTCGCATATCACATATCATACCTTTGCTTCCCACAGCAGTGGAGAAATCGAGCAGGGGGGACATCTCTAGGATCTGAATTGCATCTGGGCTCAGTTACAGGTGGAGTATGGGAGTATATACCTGCTCTATCTCCCTCTGAAAGAAACAATGGTCGCTTCCAAGAAGCTGTCAGGGTAGGTGACGCAAACACATTTTTACAAGGATATAAAGGACCTTGTAGAAATCACTTGCTCAAGTAATTTATTTGACTTAAACAATATAAGTTCAGATGAATATTGTGATAATATAGTTTCAGTTGGTGTCTATGGATTTCTTGGAAAAACATCCCCCTACAACTCAACATTCACCCACTAAATGTTTCCACAAATAGCTTCCCTGTTAAAAATGTTTGTTTTTCTCATAAGATTTTCATGTCTAATGCTAGTATTTTCTCATGAAAGTGGTCCCTTTAAAATATTCACATACAACATAACTATACAAATTAAGGATGAATCAAGTAAGCGTTGTTTTGTAAAAGAAAAGCACACGAAAGGGGCCACTTTCATGAGTGGGCCACAGTAGGAGACATAAGCTATAACTCTTATAATACTTATATATATTGTATATACATACATCATGTAAAGACTGACTATTCAGTTCAGTGGGAAGTTTTTCTGCTTCTTTTCCAAATCGGTTCCTTAAGAAGAAGGAGAATTAAAAAAAACTCAATGTGAGTGTTAGTGCTCGACTTTGCAACAGTCAAACATGATGATTCAGGGTTCAGTGACAAATAAAAGTCAATTCTAGTGAGAAAGTTGACTTAGATCACAGCACCCTCTGGTGGTAATGATATACACAACTCTAAGGGCAGGTTTTTACCATTTTGTGAACTAAAGTGAAATTATGGTGTGATTCTGTGTTCGAGATGCCATTGGTTCCTGTAACAGGAAATAAACCGACAAAGAAACTTTTTTATTGTACTGAAGTTATGTGTAAGACGTGCAAATACGCGGGTAACGGTGAATTAGTGTCAGGATGCTCTTTGGCACAGCAGCAGCAGAAGCAGCAGCTGCAACTACCGGTGTGTAAATAACTGGAGTTCACACGGCGTCCTGCCTTCCGTTTGGAGAGATTAATCATTACACAGTGACCTCGTTTTAGTGGGAAATCTTAAAGTACAAATCAGTGAGTGACATATTCCATTCAGGATATAAAGAAATATAAAGCGAGGAGCCACTGGGATCAAAGGAAGATAAAACAAACCGAAGTTGATTTTATAAGGAAGTGTTTTTAAAGAGGTTTAACAAACGCTTAAATGTAATCTTTCTTCTCTGAATCACATTTAACTTTAGTTATTTCTGTTGTCCGTGGGTCTACTACAACGTCTATATTTAGTTGTTGTCATATGTCGAGCTTGTCAGCTGGGACCCTGCAGTAGGACACGCCTCTGGGCTGAATGGAGTGCGCCGTGCGTAAAGTCCGACCTGCAGCAGATCCAAACTTTTCTGTTTCATAGGAGTTTTTAATAGGTATCTATTAGACACCACTCATCGGTTTATAGACGACTAAATGCAGCGATGACTCGAGAGGAAGATCTCATCCGGATTGCAAAAAAACTGGACAAGATGGTGTCTAGAAATAACACGGTGAGACTATATTTTGACACCCACAGGTGGCGCGTTGTCCTGCCACCTCGTGCTGCGCAGAAGGCCCGCGAGAGACTTTTCCATAAATAAAACGGGTACCTCTTCTTTTACGTTAAACATGAGTTTGATTTCTACAGACTCGGTGTCTTTGGAAAGTCTGCAGGGGTGAAATATGAACTTGACTGTACTGTAACAAACGATCAACAGGTGTTTGGCGCGGGTTTGCATATATTTCTCTTGCAGGACGTTTCAGTCTCAGTGTGCAGCGCTGCTGTGTAGGTTAACTCTTTTGTATTTGTCAAAAGCTTTTTGCAAATGGCCAGCAAAGTGAGCGGATATGGAAGTGTGCAGAACAGAAAGTAAACAACGCGGCCTGTGGGTGAGGCTTGTGTTGTGACTGAATCTGCAAACCCGACATTGTTCATGGCGCTCCTGCACAGTTAGAGGGCTGCAAAAGATAATGCCTCTAGTTGTAATCAGAATAAACAGCCGTGAAAAAGTCTGTACTCTGACACATGCTTTGAATTTATGCCGTCGAATACAGAATGATGATGAAAACATGAAATAAAGAAGTGAAACTGTTCTTTCTTACCAGACTGTACTTTCTTTTTTGAAATGTTAACACATGCGTGTTGCCAGATCTGTGTTTTACACGGTTATTACATGTTTCTAAATTAACCCTTTCAAGAGTTACGGGTTACAAGTAACAATGTCATTGGCTGTCACTTTTTGGTGTATACAGGAGGGCGCCATTGACCTGCTGAAGGAACTAAAAGGCTTCAATATGACTCTCAAACTTCTCCAGGTGTGACCCAGAGTTAATTTTTACTTTTGCTATTCAACTCAGAGTCTTGGCGCAATATGAAAAATGAAATAAAAGCATGATAAAATTACAAAATTAACATTTTTGTGTGTATGTTTCAGGAGACGAGAATTGGCATGTCTGTAAATGGTATCAGGAAGCACTGCACAGATGAAGAAGTCATTGCTTTGGCAAAGGTCCTCATTAAAGACTGGAAAAGACTTCTGGGTACAAGCACTGTGACATGACACTGATTTACATACATACTACAGTGTTTGCACAGCAATAAAATGGTTGCTTGTGCAGTGAATACATCAGCAAAGAGATTGATTTGCTGATATGATTTCTCCTCCAAAACATGCACTCATACAGACTCTGGCCACTCTCACTCTGAGAAACCATCTGAGAAGAAGAACGGTTTGAACTCCAGCAAAACTGCAGCTTCTCCAAACAGGTCTCCCTCTGAGACACAGAGCAGGTCAGTGGTTTCACAGCTGTTACACAGAAACTACACAAGTACACGTAACATGACATTTAATACAGAGCACACACACACACACACACACACACACACATTATGAAATGAAGTTCTGGTTAATATCCACTTACCTGCTGTGCCTGCCTGCTGTCAGACCCATAATGGTGTGTGTGTGTGTGTGGCTTAACAGTACACTGGAACAAAAGTATTTCTTCACATTCATACAAACACCTTGAAAAATAACTGTACTAGAAATGACAACAGCTTTGTTAAAAAGCATTTAAGGAATTCAAAGATGAAAGAAACTGTCAAGGTAATCTACTGCCTGGAGAATGTAATGAAGCAGACAATCCACTTTCTGAGTGTTTAATGAAGATGTAAAAACACTGAACAAACCCTTTGTTTCTTGACCAGACCCTCGAACCACTGTAATTTCACATTTTGTCATTTAAGCAGCGGTGCATCATCATTTTAAATAACAAGAGTTGTTTTTTTTAACCCCTTAATGATAAGCTACGAGATAAAGGGTGCCTGAAAAGCCTGTCTGGAAGGGTTTAAACCTGCATTCTTTCTAGCGGGGGCGACTCAGGGAAAAGAAGGCAGATTGTACAGAAGTCTCTGAGAGAATGACCCTACTTTGCAAATAATTTATTACCTCAGTTAACATTTTCCTGATAAGTTTATGTTCTCAGTCTTAAGTTAAAAAGTCTTACTGAATACAGTATTTTAGAGTCAAATATACAGTAAATCAGGTTTTGCTGCTTTGTGATTGACAGTTGCTGCCATGTGTATCGTCGGTTTATCAGTTAGGTCCTCCTCTCGCTTGTCAAGTCTGCTTTCAAGAAACAAAGATGGTGTCATCCGATCAATGCAGATCTTCAGCTTCAAAATGGGGGACCACAAACTGATGGGGGACAATGTCTTGGTGGCTACATGTCACAGTTATTATAGTTTAATATTTTCCAATTTGTCTTTATTTCTATTTCGTAATTCAGTTTAATTTAAGTTAGTTTCTAGCGTGGTTTTGCTGGTTTCAGTTTAGTTGTTATTGTTTGAAAATGTTCTGTTTTAGTTTAGTTTTCATTAGTTTCAGTATTAGTCTTTTTAAATATGCATTATAATATGGTTGCTCCTTGGTGTAGGGGGTTACCATATTTGCCTTAGATGCAACAGATCCCTGGTTCACAACTGGAAGGAGACACAAACCCCTAGTGTACCCATAGTGCTGGTCCCAAGCCTGGATAAATGGGAGGGTTGCCTCAGGCAGGGCATCCGGTGTAAAAAGCTGTGTTAAATCAAATAAGGGAAATACGGGAGCAGCCAGAAGTAGCTGCTGGTGGTGGATATTTATCAGGGTCAAAATTTAAGAAGTTCAGAACAGGTATTACAACACAAACACCACACAAGGTGGCTGACTCACAGTCATGTAGACATCCTCAGTCTAAACAAACATGTCAGACAGGTTGTGCTGTCAAATGTGACCAAACTGACTAAAACTAAAGATATTTCCTCCATATTTTTTAAAATTTATTTTAATTTCTAAGTATGCCATATAATTTCAGTTTATATATATATATATATATATATATATATATATTTTTTTTTTTTCCCCAAAAGTCTAGTTTTCTTTTTATTTCCGTTAACTAAAATGTTTTTCAGTTAACACCTAGTTTTAGTCTTTAGTTTTGCTTTAGTTAACCACAATAACCTTGCTACATTCAGTACATCTTTTAAATACAGTCTGTGCCTCTGACAGCTGTAGGTGGACTGATGTTGCTGTGTTGCTCTACATGGGAAAAAGGAAAAAATTCTAAATATTGCAAAAAATAAAATAAAATGCCAGCAGTTTGCTGATGAGTGAATAGAAGCATAAAAGTTGCTTACTCCATGTTAGATTTGTTGGTAATAGATTCTAAAATGTAGAAATCACAGATGATGTAGAAATCAGCACAGTGATGATCTTCTGTTACTGAGGGTTTAATTTATAATTTTCAAGGCATTACTGTTTACAAGTGCATGTCCAGGACAAAAGCTGTGAATCTATGAAGTGTCCTTCACTGTTTATCTGCGTGAAAAGCACTGAATTCTACTTAAATCCTATTTACTGGACAGGATTTTTTTTCCACTAGTGGAGGTTTTGTGTTAATCAGTGATTTAATAACTCCTGTTCATGTTAATATATAATTTTTTTCACCCACTTCCACCTTTAACATTATTCCTGTCTGAATGTAGTGATTCTTGCAAAAAAACAGTACTTCTGTTTTTTTTTTTTTCTGTTAGTCACAGGGAACAGGATGTCAAATCAAAACATGACACAGATCCTGACAAAAAACACTCTAATACAAACAGAAAAGAAAAACAGAATGATGACCACAAAATCAAAAAGAGACATGATCTCACGGATGAAAAGTGCCTACAGGAGCTTGGAAATGAAAAATATCTACAGGAAATCAGAAAAGAGAAACAGACACCTGCAGAAAATCCCAAAGTGGAGATGGGTAACAAGAAGCAGAAGCATGTGCAAGACACACAGAGTGAAAAACACAAGTCAGAACCAAGGAAAGAAAGACCATTAGAGGAACCAAAAAAGATGAGACACGTGGAAGAGCTCAAAAAAGAGAAACACTCCGTGGACTTCAAGAAGTGCAGCTCTGCAGATGAAATGAAGAAGGACAAACACAGAGAAGAAAACACATATGAGAGGCTGATCAACACGCCTCAGAGAGAGAGACCGCCGAGCGAACCTCAGAGTGAGAGACCTACTGACGTTCACAAACCAATGTTTGAAAGGTGAGAATGCAGAGGCTCAAAAACTGCTCATTAAACCCCAGAAAGATCCCACAGAGCTTCAGATTCAATTGTATATTTCAGGAGAGGAGTCTTGGACAGCAGTATTCTGTATCCCACCCGGTTCCCCTCTCCGCCTCGACCCGCTCGGCCTCCTCTTCCCATCAAACGCCCCACTGTGGACATTCAAAAAGACAGGTTAGGACTCTCACACTGCCTGAGCTGGAGAGCACGAGTGACTGAAATGCTGTTGCTACGTAACGACATAACAGTGTCAGTTTGTTCCCACAGTTTTCTAACTGAACACATGGCCTAACCGGATACCTGCTGTGCATGGTGCATGCTGACATGAATCACTCTGGTGTGTCTTTATGTGCTTGAACAGCATGCTACATCATCGGGGACTCTTGCGCCGCTCTGATCTGCACTGTTGTGACATGTGTTCAGGAAGGATGGTAAAGACTCTTCCTCCCGACCGCCACGCCCACATGCTCCTCGACCCTCCTCTCCACTGACTAAGCGACCTTCTTTGGATGTAAAGAAAGAGAGGTCAGGCGTACTTTGGTGCATGTTTCTGAAATGGTGCTTGAGTGACTTTAGACAGAAA
>VUQI01063656.1:9877-28381 GCA_015106735.1 Paratilapia polleni | reverse complement strand
TTCAGCGAAAACTCAGGCCCTTTGAAATCAAAATAGGTGGTTATCAGTGGTCATTAAAATTAAGAGCACAGTAAGAGGGCACTTCACAATAAGAGCTCCTTTTGGATCAAGTGAGCAATAACACAATGTGATTCCCTACCTGAAACACTTTCTCACTTATGATCCTAACACATAATATGCACGTGTCACTGTGCATATGCACATGTGCTTTAGTGTACACTGTTCACTGCCCCAAGCACTAACACACACAGGCATTCCAGAGACTGCTGGTGCCCCCCCTCCCAAGATACACACACAAACACACACATACCCACACACATACCAGTAGACCCACCGGTAGGGTCACCCAAAGGGCACATGAAGGAAAACTGAGCCCTTTTATGACCAGAGGGCAACAGAAGGGAGCAGAACCTTGTAGTGAGAGCAAAAAACAAAAGATGTGGCACTGATACCTTTCTAAAAACTGTAATGGCAATAAGTTTTAACATTTAAAGTGCAAAATTGCCAGTTGTGCTTTTTTTCCTACTGAGAAAAAAAAAATCAAGTCACTCTTTCAGGTGTTTTAGTTTAAAATCCCCCCTCTGGGTTACCACAGCAGTCTACAATGTTCATAGTGCAAAACAAACTGTTCAGCCTCCAAGGAACATGCTGAGGTGTTGTAATGTTAGCTGCGATGTTAGCTAGCATAGCTGCTAATGACGGGGAAGGTGAGAGCACGAGGAAAGTGGGTGGTGTGAACTTTCAGTTATCTACCAAAGTGCTTCCAGCTAGTGGGAGCAAAAGGGGAAGCTTGACAGTAAATAAGCAACTGCAACTAATATTCAGCTGAAAACAATAACTGAATGGATCTCAGAAAGTGGAATCTCTTATTTGTGTTTTTGTTTTGTTTGGTTGTTTGTTTGTTTTTTGTTTTTTGTTGTTTGTTTTTTTTATGCAGTTAAGATACACTACATAAAGTCTGTTGCTGCTTTTAAAAGTCATCCTGTTTGACTCTAACACACTGGTGACATTTCGTAGAATCCAGTATAACCTCCATATACTTCTGGTCTGCTCCACCGATGAGAAGTATACATTCACATGAAAGGTTTTTACTTAAAACAATGTGGCAAAAAAACACTAATAGGTTGAAATTTATATACTGTGGTGAAAAAAGAAAATCTTAAAAATGAAGAAATAAACAAAATAAAGGCCATGAAATTCCAAGCTTTACTTTTGTGTATTTGCACAAGTGTGTTTTTGCCCATGCAGCAGCACTCTCCTATTCCTTAAGATATTTTTGACACTTGTCTTAAAAGTTGGTCATATTTCTGGTGCTCCTACTTGGCATCCCTGTCCCTCACATCATGTGCGTAATAATTCTCTTTGGCTCACCTCTGAACCTCTGATTTTTTTTTTTTTATTCCCTGTACTTTCCTGACAGTTTCCCAGTTTCAACCAGGGTACAAGCCATCCCCTTGCCAGAAAATGTGCTTGCTGGTTCATTGCAGCAGGGGGTATATTTACTTGTAGGTAGCTTGGGAGCAGCCATAAAGATATTGCACATTCATTTGTTTGCATTGTGACTAACTTTTGACCAGCTTCACATTCAGCTCCTACACCCATAATTCTTATAGGCCTAATTAGTGTGGGAAGCTGCTTTTAAATTTATTTTTTGCACTCTCTGTGGAAATTTAATTCAACTGCTCCTTAAAGCAAATCTAATCAGCCAATCACACGGCAGCAACCCAATGCATTTAGGCATGCAGACATGGTCAAGGTGACCTTCTGAAGTTCAAACTGAACATCAGAATGAGGAAGAAAGGTGATTTAAGTGACTTTGAGAGTGGCATGGTTGTTGGTGCCAGATGGGTTGGTCTGAGTATTTCAGAAACTGGGATCTACTGGGAATTTCTCACACAACCATCTCTAGGGATTACAGAGAATGGTCTGAAAAAGAAAAAATATCCAATGAGCAGCAGTTATCTGAGGAAAAATGCCTTGTTGATGCCAAAGGTCAGAGAATGGTCAGACTGCTTTAAACTGATAGGAAGGCAACAGTAACTCAAATAACCACTCGTTACAACCGAGGTATGCAGAGGAGCTCTGAATGCACAACACATTGAACTTTGAAGCAGATGGGCTATAGCAGCAGAAGACCGCACTGTCATTCCTGTCAGCTAAGAACAAGAAGCTGAGGCTACAACTTGCACAGGCTCACCAAAATTGGACAATAGAAGGAAAAACATTGCCTGGTCTGATGAGTCTCAGTTTCTGCTGCAACATTAGGGTCAGAATTTGGCGTAAACAACATGAAAGCATGGATCCATCCTGCCTCAGGCTGCTGGTGGTGGTGTAATGGTGTGGTGGATATTTTCTTGGCACACTTTGGGTATTTTCTTGGCTGTTCTTGCTGTTGCTGACCAAGTCCATCCATGTATGACCACAGTGTACCCATCTTCTGATGGCTGCTTCCAACAGGATAATGTGCCATGTCACAAAGCTCAAATCATCTCAAACTGGTTTTTTGAACATGACAATGAGTTCACTGTACTCAAATGGCCTCCACAGTCACCGGATCTCAGTACAGTAGAATACCGTTGTGGTTCAACAGGAGATTTGCATCATGGATGTGCAGCCAGCAGGTCTGCATTGTGTGATGTTATCATGTGAATAAGGAGCAAAATCTTTTGAGGAATGTTTCCAGCACCTTGTTGAATTTCTGCCATGTAGAATTAAGGCAGTTCTGAAAGAGGGTCCAGCAAGGGTACTAGCAATGATGATAATAATGAAGTAAATAATGAAGTGGCCAGTGAGTGTACATGTGAGTTCCACCAAAAAAAAAGAAAAGAAAAAAAAAACCCAAAATAAAACAAAGACCACCAAGATTATCAAGATATTTTGTATCCTACTTTGTGTAGTGCATAATTTAGAGCTGCACAACATTATACTTTCATATTTTGAGGATTTCTGAAAAGATTAACCAACCTTTCAGGTGTAATTGGTATGTCTTTGTATCACAGATAACATGCATTCATAAATATATTTCAGCTAAACGACACAAACACACATAAACACGATAAGACAGTTTGTCTGAAGACATATTGTGTTATTTAAAGATTTATTCTGAAAGAAAAATGCTTTTCAAGATGATTATCAGTTATAATTATAAAGTATCTAAATACAGGCAACTGAGGTATATCTGTCTTTCTACAAGTGGAGTGAAAGTGAGAGAAAGAAAGCCTGATTGAGTGACCAATAAAGACACAAAAACACACAAATAACATTGAGAACATAACAATTGTGAAAAAGAAAAATTACATATATAAAGTTTGGACATGGAGGGTGTATACAGTCTGTGGTCTAAACAATCATGACACATCATTCATTGCAGTAACTTCTAAATCAGATGTTTTTTCACAATTAACCATGTATCACAGCCTGTTACAATTTAATGTTAAAAAATAAAACCATACAAAATGGTGAATTTAAATCTACTGACTTGATACAATCACCAGCATTCAAAAAATGTTTTTTAATTTTTTTTTCTTATTATTATTTTTTTTAATATTTCTGAGTTTAAACTATATAAGATAAACATTTGTTTGAAAGCTTAATCTTTTGTTTTGTGCATAAAATCGCCTAAAAAACATTGGGTATATGGCCCACTTTGTATGATTAAGCCGAGATCAAACTGAAAAATCACTACACTTGTTCTGAAAGGAATAGTTTAACATTTTATGAACACACTTATTCACTATCTCATCAAAAGTTTGGAAGATAATACTCTCACATGAGTTTGTTAAAAAATACTTACACTTGTAAATATTTTTAACACATTTACCCTTGTTTATACACTTGTTTTTTTTTTTTTTGTTTTTTTGTTTTTATACTTTGGCTTTTGGACTGATAAAAACATATGAAAATGTAATGTGACAATTAATGAAATTTAGGCAGGGTAAATTGGACAGACCAAGGATGGCTGTTTCCACTCGTTATGCTAAGTTAGCCCATATGGCAGCTGGCTGAGACGTGAGAGTGGTGTTGATTTTCTCTTCCAGTTCTTAACAAGAAAGCAAACGAGCATGTGAAAAAGTCGAGCTACTTGTTTAATAATACATTTTCTTATCCTTTGTTCTCCCACATATACACGTACACACTCACACAGAGTAGCACAACTGTAAGGCATACCAATCTGCTTGACAAACAGCAGGCAGTTATAACAAATGACTTACAAAGACTGGAAAAGACACATAGACATACATCCACACGGAACCACTCAGGAGGCTCAAAGAACGAAAAGGGTTTGGTGTCTGTCGATTGTCGTCTTTATGACTTATGACCAGCTGTCATCTTAAAGGCAAAACTTCATTTTGGTTTATTATCTTCATTTTGCTAATGCAGAGCAGTCACCTGCCAACTGCAGTAAAGTCATTAGCATTGATTATAGAACAGCACTGTGTTATATGTGATCACGGTTAAATACTTACTGCTCTATATAATAAAGTGAATTCTGATTTTCTGTAATAATTTATCTAATCTAGTTTTATGTATGAACACAGATTACATTATGAGTACACTGAACAGTGGATCAGCATGTAGATGAAGGCTGAAACCAGCTGAGGTTTTATGAGAGTACAGCTCAGTCCCAGATACAATAGAGTGGTTCAGCCCTGTTACATGTATATGAGTGTGAGTGGGTGTCTGGTGTATTCATATGCCAGTGGGTTGAGCACATTTGTCTGTCTGCCGCTCTCCTGCCAAATACTTTTGCAATATTTCGACTGAAACACACTCACATATGCACTCACAAATGCACATTGGCAGACTTATAAATGAGAAGCAAAACGAGAAAAATTGAGAGAAAAATTTAAAAAAAAAGAAATACACAAGAAGTGATTGTATCCAGTGAGTAGGAGAATAATTGGGCTGATTGAATGGACGACAGTGTCAGAGTTGGAGAGACAGTGCTCAGTCCGTCCATCCATGAGGGTACAGTGTGCTGCTGTCCTTGGATGAAGTGCATACTGCAGTGTCAGTCCACCAGCCATGGTCCATCCAGTAAAGAGCTAAGGGAAGTTTCCACTTTAATTTAGCCCCCTATGAGTGCTTCAACAATCCGAGGGTAGAGGTACTGTAGGGGGACAGGGAGGACCCATCCCAGAGGTCTATGGATCACCACACACGGCAGATGTTGTCAGGAACCATGTAGCTGCTTTTGTTGCAGTTGAATGCTTTGGCAAATTCTGGGAAATTCTGAAGGGAACCCAGTACCCTGTGAACACAGAGAGGAGATTGATGGTTGGAGCTGAAGTTGTTATACTAGAAGGGGACTTGAAACTGAAATTAACATGACATGTCAATATGTCAAGGTTTTAAAATGTTAGCTACCACTGTAATTTGTTTCCTGCCCTTTGCTGGCAGCACATGGCTGATTGATGTAGAGAAAATACTGCTGGCTTGAGTTTACCTGAATTTCCCTGGACTGTGTACATCAACTTTAATGGAATTAACAGCTTGCTCTGGTCGATGTGTTCCACACCACACCTGTAAAAAGACAGTGATTAGGATGCACTTTACCATTTTTCAATTTTATATCTGCCCATCCATTCATCGCTTAACCCAGTCTGTCTTTCTAGTCTTTCATCCTATCCTATCCATCCATCCATCATAATCATTATCACACATTTTGCCTACAGTCTTAGGAAAGACCAGGGCCACAGTGCATGTGTAAAAATGGCTGATCATTCATCAATCAACCACTGTATCAGTCAATAAATCTAGTACCTGAGCAAAGTTTAGGAAGAAGAGTTGATCATGGGAAAGGTCAATTCCAGGCAGAGGTGGTTCCTCTCCATGCTCCTTTACATAGTTCTTGTAGGCCTAAAGTAGTGACACAGTCTTATTGAAAATCACATTACTGATTATGAAACTCTAACCAAATACCCTTCAATAACACACTGATACTAAATTAAAGTAAATTAAGAGATTATATGTGTTATCAGTGCTTTACTTGCCTTCTGTGATTTTTCTGTAATAAATAAGAAGATAGCAATAAATCAACCATGTTAAATTTAAATCAGTTGTCACCATTTTGTTGGTTTACAAGATATTGCCTGTAATGTAATGCCTGGGATGTAATTCTGTTGCAGTGGGAGAAATTGTGTGTTGGACGGTTTGGTGAATCATGCTAAAAATATGAGAGTGATATGTTGAAAACAGCAAATCATAACTCATGTCACCTGGTTTGTGGACAGAAAAATAAATGCACTTATACTGCTACATTTTGTATGCAGATAGAAACTTTATGCATGCATGCATGTTGTCTCTTTGAGATCTTTTTATTTATTAAAAGAAAATTCAACCTCTGCCCCAAAAGAGCAATAAAACTCCCAGTGTACACATATTGTGAAAAAGGTACTTACATGTTTAACTATATGGTTTATAAGAAAATAGTATTCTATTATTTCATATTGCATTCAAATCTTTAAATATCCTTTCTCTGTTCACCCAGGACAAAACTGATATAGTCAGCAGCGACATCATGTTCTTTATTGCTGTGTTTACAATAGCTAATGAGCCAGTCTGTGACCTGGCAAAATAACTAGTCTATTAATGTTAGAAAGCAGATGACAATAGCAAACCACAGACTGAACCACCTCCTCTCTCATCTGTAAACCAGGCCTCTTAAACTGACTTTCTCATTCTTTTTTTCAGCCTCATTACCTGATATGCCTGTCGTATCCCTCCATTGTCAGCAATGTTTTCTCCGAGAGTGTTGTTACCATTTAACTAGAGAGGGGATATAGGGACAGAGAACACAAAGATTGACAGGAAAAAAGGGACAGAAGGAGGCTGTAATTTTTCCTCTGTATTTCAGCAAATCGTAGATATCACTTCTGGGATATAGGAAATCATTTCCCAGGGGATAAAAGAGGCATTGTTCAAAGGAAAAGGACAGAGAAGGGGAGAAAAGAGAAGTAGAGGGAGAGCCACTGACATGTCAGCACGAAATATTAAGGGCACCTGCAGCGAAGAGAAGAGATGAGGCAGCAAAACTTGTGGAAAGATAGAAAAATGACCGACAGATAAGCTAGCAAAGGTAACAGGAAAGCAAATAAATGAGATAAAGCAAAGTTTACAATAATATTTGCAAAAAATGTTGGAGGAAATTTGATAAAATCTTAAAAAAAAAATGTGGAAAGAAGAAGCAAAGTGTTTCTTTAGATGAACATACATGTAGTCCATTGGCCAAGTCCCAAGAGAAGTTTCCATACTGATCAACAATGCACTTTGACAGCTCTAGGAACCTCTGGGTGGAGTCTGGGGTCCACCAGTCTTTCAGGTCGCCATCCTTATCATAGTTACGGCCTAAAAGATGTATGAGAGGTGGAAAACTTAATAAACAAAATATCAACAGCACTCAAAAGCTGCATGCTGTATGTCAGTTACATCTTTCCATTTCATTTGTGCTTCTGTATACCGCAGATGTCAGTAGAAATGAATCCTGACATCTTTGAATTGGAACTTACAGGAATAACTTCACATAAACCAGTGAAAAAAAAGTATTCTGGTAAAATATATTCTGAGGTGGAACCCATAAACAGCATTACAAAGCATTTTTTCTGGTACCAGTTACAAGGAGAAATATATTTTTCCAAAGATCAATGCAATCTGCCAGAACTGGCCCCAGGAGGAACAAAGTCCAACAGTGTGGAAAATCATACCATTGTCATCAAAGCCATGTGTGATCTCATGACCGATTACCATGCCGATGCCACCATAGTTGAGAGACTTAGCCTGGCCTTTGCTGAAGAAAGGAGGCTGTAGGATTCCTGCAGGGAACACTGACACCAAGAAAAACAAAACAAATAAATAAACAGAGAGAGTGTTTTGTGTTTTTGGCTTTCGCAGTTTAATCTTTGCATATGTGAAATACCTATTTGATTCTTGCTGGATGAGTAAAAGGCGTTGACAACAGCAGCTCCAGTTACCCACCTGGAGAAGGATAGTGGAATTAAACACTGCTACAGCAAAGCGCACTAAAGCACAGTGAAATTCGCATTTGATGAAATATATCAAAATTAACCTGCAGTTATTAATAGCTGGGCTAATGTTAGCCTCCCAGCTGTGGAAAGCTGAACTCTATATGTGGGTAGGAGTTGGTGTGGGAGAATGTGAATGCACTGTGCTAAATGTGAAATAGTGGGTCACACCACAAGCACGAAAAAGGAAAAACTCATTTATTATTGGTAATTTAAATACTAACAATTGCAGCTTAATGCACATCTGGAATAAGCCAGTCCATTCTACCCCTGAATGGAAATCTTACTCGTCTTTGTTGACTTTTACTCTGAGTTTCCGCAGGCGTTTCTTCTGCACGTACTCCAGGTTCTGTAGGATGTTTTCAAAGTACTCCTCTGCACTGTAGCTCAGCTAACACCAACACACAGAGAAACAGGAGGATTAGCCATGACGAGAGCTATCAACACTTGGCCATATATTCTCCAGCAAAACTCATAAAAGCCAGGAATTCACAGAGATTTTTCACAGAACTGATAAGTGGCTACAATAAAGCCGCTCTGTATTCTGCTGGAATGAATCTGTGAAAGAAGGGAAACATTCAAAGTTGCATATTTTCATATACTTACATCTTTGTACTCATTGTTAAGATATTCGTCATCCATGATGTTGTCTGAATAGCCGATCCGTTCCCGAATAGCTCGGGCCTGCACAAGAATAGATGACAAAATTGGACAAACATTTTAGTCATTAAATACCCTGAAAGTCAAAATGAAGCACACTTCTATAATCATTGACGTTTGTGTCTAAAATTATAACCAATACCTTCTCCTCAGCAGCTTTCTTGGTCTCTGCATCCATCCAAGTCAGATCATCTAGGTTACTAATGAACACTTCCCGAATGTCTTTAATCATCTCTTCCATCTAAGCCAACCCACATACATACAAACAAAGAGAGAAAACCTCATCTGTCAGTCAGAACAAATTTTCTGCAGAGTGAAACTATCATCAAAACCTGCAAGAAATTCATAAAAAATACACTTCCCGGAATTAGGCCTCATCATTACATAGTCAAATACGAATGCAGAAACACTCAGGGTTACACTCACTCTGTGTAGGAGTCTGCTGACCTTGGCTGGCAATATTAGAAGTGTGATAATATTAGTTTAACATGGCATCATCTATTTCTATCTAGTAATAAAATTGACTGAGGTCAGAACAACAACCAGAAATGCATCATTAGTGACTAAAAATGACAAGTATATCATTGAACAGATATATCTTTGGATGTATAAAAGTCTCATCTTGTTGCATTAAAATTCTCTACAGTAGATGTCTTCTCTTCTGGCTGCAAATTTACAAATGCATTATTGATAATGCTACTGATTTACATATTTTAAAAATTTACATTTGCTTATAGATGCATTCAGCATTTGGGGGTTTGATTTTTGGTTACTAGAATAATCCTGAGATTTATAAATCTAAATTATAGAAGCAGTATTTCAGCATAACCCATGGAATAGGCAAAGGAGTTATATCATTGTTATTAAACAAATACTTCTTAATTCAGCATTCATGTCTTCAACATGAATTTGTAGAGCAAGAGTAGCTTCAAGATAATGAGATTTTCTATTTTTTTTATGCAAATTCACAAAGCATCACTTTTCAGTGGTAACCTGTGGTGCAAGTTTCTATAATGTATTGCCCTTGAGTTACATTATTTTCAAGATCTTGCTGCATACAGAGAGGCAGACTGACTGGCGCCACCATGATGGAATAATGCTGTGCAAACCATGCCCTGTACTGTGGTCATCAGACATAAAAAGACCAAGGTTTTTGACCACAAGCAAAACAAAAATACAATTACAATAATTCAAAAGAGAGTGTCCCCACCAATAAACAAATAAAAGCAGAATAGAAACAGGAATTTAAAAAAAACAAACAAAAAAAACTGCAGAGACAGCAAAGGTCACCCTTCAAGAGTCCTCTAACCACAGATATGCTTTGAGACCTCAGTGGGCAGACAAAATGCATCCCAGTGTCTCATCACATTAGCAGACCCCTTGCTAACACACTGCGTGACGACTTGGACAGCACCCTGTGGTTCCCCACAAACCAGCAGCCACCATACTTAAGAGGCTTTTCTAAAAACCTTTTGGCATACTTGAGATAGTGTTATATGCATACATAGGTTGTGCTCCAGTTGTTTTTCAGTCAAAGTTTTAGCTTGGTTATGCTTTTCTATTGCACAGGCCTGTTAATTAGGTGCATTTCAGCAACCTCTAACCAAGGGCTCAGAAATACATAACTCCCAGTTTTTAAGCTTTTTCATCTACCAAAGAAGTCGGTGCTACACTGGACAGTCCAAATGGACTGAGTCGTGTGTGTGCGGCGATTACATGCTGAACTTGAACATGAGCAAGGAAACAGTGTAGTGTTGATCTGGACTGAGTTTTGGAAAGTTAGATAGTAGGCCCCTAAGTTACTATTTCTATTTATGGTATAAAAAGAGAGGCGTTTATTGCAGAAATGTAAAAATTTATTATTAGCAACAATCCACTGCTAGATATTTTGATTTAATTTACAGGTCTTATTTATTTATCAGCTAACTAATATATATTTTGAATTATTTTATAGACTGTATACAGTCACTGACCACTTTATTAGGTACAGCTTGCTACTACTGGGTTGGACCCCCTTTTGCCTTCACCTTAAATCTTTGTTTCATAGATTCAACAAGGTGCTGGAAACATTGCTCAGATACTGATTAACATGATAGCATCACATGTCAATATGCTCCAGATTTGTCGGCTGCACATCCATGAAGTGAATCTCCTGTTCCACCACATCCCAAAGGTGCTCTATTGGATTGAGATCTGGTGACTGTGGAGGCCATTTGAGTACAGTGAACTCATTGTCATGTTCAAAAAACTAGTTTGAGATGATCTGAGCTTTGTGACGTAGTGCGTTATCCTGGTGCAAGCAGGTACACTGTGGTCATAACAGGATGAACATGGTCAGCAACAATACTCAGGTAGGCTGTGGCGTTTAAATGATACTCAGTTGGTACTAAGGGGCTCAAAGTGTGCCAAGAAAATATTCCCCATACCATTACACCTCCACCACCAGCCTGAGGCAGGATGGATCCATGTTTTCATGTTGTTTACGCCAAATTCTGACCCCACCATCCGAATGTCAAAGCAGAAATTGAGACTCATCGGACCAGGCAACATTTTTTCAATCTTCTATTGTCCAATTTTGGTAACCCTGTGCAAACTCTTTGCAAACTCAGTTTTCTGTTCTTAGCTGACAGGAGTGGCACCCAGTGTGGTCCTCTGCTGCTGTAGCCAATCTGCTTCAAGGTTTGTTGTGAGTTCAGAGATGCTCTTCTGCATACCTTGATTCATAAAGTAGGAGGTGAGTGTATGCTATATTTACACTATAGTAATATAAGCAGTATAAAACAGAAGAACTTAAGTAAAGTCCACATACTGCACTAAACTCTAAGTTCCACAGGTGAACATATCAAAAATGTATTGTATGTGTGTGGCACATAGAATGTTGGTATATGAGAAGTGAAGCATGTGTAGTAGCTGCAGGTCAGCTTGCCACACTTAAATGTACAAGAAATGGACAGAAATTTACAATATCTGAGACATTTAGAATTACGACGGTTGTATGCGGTCACAAATACAGTCTGACTCACACACACGTCAGATGCCACAGCTCACACATACACATGCATAGGCTGTTGAGACTTACAGTGTGGGTGGTGTGATCATGATAACAAGGACACCTCGTTCAGCTGCTTTGAGTGGAGGCAAGCAAAAACTACAGTACTCTGGTAGCGACACAAGACACAAATGTGACACAAACACGAGTGGGTGTCAAAAATACTCAGTCAGATGTGCTTGAAACACATGTTTTTGTGTTGTATGTATGAATAACTGAATACATAAACACCCACACTGCTCTTGTGATGCCCTGCAGATGCATTTTTAGGTTATCAGTTTTAGATAGCAATAAACAAGAAAGTGCAGCATTCCATTACACATATTGTACCTTGTCTAATAATTTAATTTAATTTAATTATTTGTAAAAGCCTTTTATCTTTGATTGAATCTAGTCTGATTTAACAATGCAAAGCCTAATGCTCCTTCTACTGACCAGTTCTTTACTCTTTTCAGAGAAGGCCTCCTGCACGTATAGCCGTCCCACAGCATTTTCTAGGTTGTTGTTGACGTACAGAGCACACTGTCGCCACACTGCTGCCTCTGACGTTGTACCAGACAGAGCCTGCAGGGAAAGTAACAAGGCGCAGATCAATTAAAGATGCAAGATAAACTGGTCAGCATTTTGTTTAAAGAGGCTCATGGCAATAGGAAATAGGGCAGAAGGGAAATGACTGGATTAGGAAGAGGATTACCAAGATTTTTAAAGAGCAGAGGAAGAATATGAATGGAGCTATGTGTGGGCATTTACTGTCTATTGGAGCCTGACTGATGCTGCAGTTTTAGCATTAATCTCTTAACATCGACTAGGTCGTGGTATCACATCCAGAGTTAGGCATAGGGGTTGTGGTAGGGTTTGGTTTATATCCACCCCTTTTTATATAGTTTTTGCCTTTTTTGAACACTAAAATGGAAATTCTTAACAGGAAAAAAAGTATGTAATTTATTTTGAAATGTAACATCTTCTAGTTTCTAAAAATGTGCCTATTTAGCATGTGGCTAAAACAAATCTCAGACTTATTATAACCCTACATGGATCACCAGTGACCTTGTCAGTGTTAAGTGATAAATTATATCAGCTTAAAGTAGCTGATACAGAGTTACTTAAAAGTAGCCAAAAAAAAAAAAAAAAACTGCAAAGAATAATTTATTAGATGGTATGTGTTTAATACTGATTGCCAAGTGTTAACATGCTGACATACGGGCGGCTGTGGCTCAGGAGGTAGAGCGAGTTGCCTACTAATCGGAAGGTCAGTGGTTCGATTCCTGGCTCCCCTAGTCTGCATGCCGAAGTATCCTTGGGCAAGATACTGAACCCCACGTTGCTCCCGATGCGTTCATCGGAGTGTGAGTGTCTGTGTGAATGTTAGTAAGCACTTAAGTGTAGATAAAAGTGCTGTATGAATGTATGTGTGACTGGGTGAATGTGGCCCGTAGTATAAAGCGCTTTGAGTACACAGAATCTGAGTAGAAAAGCGCTATATAAGTACCAGTCCATTTACCATTTACTATTTACCATACTCCAGTAAGGTGGTAACAATGGGAAACACACCTGCTAATGATCAGCATGTTGGCATCCTAAACATGATACCATGCTAATTTTAGCATTTAACTCAAAGCACTGGTATGCCTAAGTCACTAAGCAACATAGCACAGATAGCATAACTGTAAAAATTTTTTTGCTCAGTACTCAGTGTTTGTTACAGCAGTATCTACAAATCAAACAGGTGTCAGTGTCAGGGTCCTGTGCGTGTACCTTGCGGAAGGCTTTCCTGGTGTCTCTGTAAGCTCTGCTCAGACCCACCACCATGTTCATAGCAAAACGCCACACCATGTAGTTCTGCAGATCCCTGTGAGAAGAAAGAAAACATGTTTTTAAAAAAAAGCATTCATGTGGACAATCCCTCCCCTACAACCATAGAGACACAAACAGGCTTTCATACTCAATCACATATACAGACTTATATGAACACCCCACCTCTTGGTGTATTTGGCCAAGATGAGGTTGAGTCTTCTGTAATAGTTGGGTGAGTAATTTATGACGTTTTCTGTGTCTGGAACACTGATGTTGACTGTATTCATTATTTTAGCTGTGAAGTAACTCCAGTTAAATACCTTTAGAAAGAGTAAAAAAAAAAAAAGCACAGATAAAGAGGAGAAGATAAACATGAGCATGCAGAATCCAGGTGAAACAGAAACAGCAAATTCTGGCAGACAAAGAATTTATTTTTTACCTGTGATTCAACCTCAAGGGTGAAGTTGGCGTTTAGGTCCCCCAGTTCCATCTTGTTGTAAAGCAACACTGGGTTGTTACGATCCTCTGGAGTATCAGTAGCCTTGGAAAGAGCAAGACAGAGAGGCTAAAAATCAAGAATGTTGTCACAACCCTCCTGTTTCCTGACACATGCGTACAATTGCAGTGCAGGTCCAGCAGCATCAAACGTATTTGGCGTCCCGGGAGGCTTTGGGTCTGTAAATGTCAGAGCGCGAATCATGTGACTGCCTTGTAAAAACCAGCAGCTGAGTGGAGGAGAAGTGAAGCATGGCAGTGAGCAGAGCAGAACAGACTAGGATGACAAACACAGAGTGTGGAAAACTGTTGATGAAAAGTCACGGTGTTGGGATCAGGCTGGTTAACAGCTTGTTTCAGACATCAGCTGCTACAGACTAGACCCACAGACACACGGAGAGGAGGGAGGTTTGGCCTACAAATGAATGACGGGGAGGTCATCCTGCTAACAGAAACCGTATGTGTGAAGTTAGAAAATAACTTGTGTATATTGTGTAACTGTGCATATTGTGAAAGTTTTGAATGATTCATTAAATCTTGGATTTTTTCAGGCAGCAACTTATTGAATCTCACCAAAAAATGCACCTCTAAAATCTGTGTGCAGAAGCAGCTGTGTGGGTGCTTTTCATTATGTTAACTTGGTTAACTTGACCCTGAACCATCCCTTAGTTACACTGCAATAGGCCTAGGCTGCTGGGGGCTTCCTACGATGCACTGAGTGTTTCTTCTTCACTCACTTTCTTTCACTCCCCATCTGTTTATACACCACTTTAATTTAATAATTTAATCATTAGTTATTATTAAACTCTGGCTCTCTCCCATAGTATGCCTTTTGTCCTGTCTCCCTCTGCTCTCTTCTGTTTCCCCTCACCCCCAACCGGTCGCAGCAGATGGCTGGCCCTCTCTGGTTCTGCCAGAGGTTTCTTCCTGCTAAAATTGAGTTTTTCCTTCCCACACTTGCCAAGTGCTTGCTCATAGGGGGTCATCTGACTGTTGGGGTTTTTACTCTAATATTGTAGGGTCTTTACCCTACAAAAAAAAAAAAAGATAAGGTATCTGCTAGTTACCCATTGCTTTGTAACTGACAGTTACAAATTCCAGGCTGTGGCTGCATGATTAACCTTCTTCCTACACTGTGATACTTTAGTTGACAGTATTATTCACTCCGACTGTCACGTCAGTCGCTAGCCTCAAAGTTGAGATTAGTTGAACTTGGTACCCGCCTGCTTTGCATCACCAACAGTAGTTGTATTTCACTGACATGCCATGGTTTCTGTACACCACATCAATGCTAGTCTCTCCCTGTGTGTATGCTCCTTTACTATTGCTTTCTGTTACCTGAAAATTGTCAATCCCTAATCTGCACATTGATGAGTCAAGCAGGACAGGAGAGAGGAGGGCTCTGTTCTGAAGAACCTCAGAAAATACCTGTGTATCCTGTCTTTTATCAAAGGCATGGTGTATATGTATATGCAACCTACGGAACTTACTGTAAGACTGATTTTATGGAACCAAGGTTTTTGCAGATTTGGCTCCTCTATCCTAGCTTCTCTTCCTCTCTCTCTGTCTCTCATTGGAAAAAGGTAAGTCATAAGGAAGAGATTTATTTTTGGTTCTGCCATAGTTGTGTTTGTCACATAGCTATTTGATCAGCTGGACAGCTCTCAACTTCTCCAGTTCTACAATGATAACGAGTCCTACCCCAGCAACATGGGCCTAGCAACAACAAGCCAGTAGTTGGCCTGCACCCAGCATGCATGGCCAAAAATGTAGTTTGTCAAATGTCATTGACTGGCTGTTTAAATAGTGCTGAAGTACATGCAAAAATATGCAAACAGGAAAATGCTGGCATACTTTTCAGTTTGAGAATTCTACCTTATATTTGGTGCACTTCACTCTGTTGACTGGGAATCATTACACGTTCGATTATCGATCATAATCAAACACATGAGCACGCCTGAACTAAGGTATGCATTACTGAAAACAAGATCGCCTTCCATCAGTTTCTCAAAGTATAATGAGCATCTTTTAGAAAATAGAGGAAGTTCTTAAATATGCAAATTCATGCTTCTGCTAAGAAAATTGCAAAGTATGCATACTTACATTAGCAATGTCTCTCTCCAAGTCTATAACTCGTGTCACCTCTTCTCTAATGCGAGTTTCATCGATCGCCAGTCGCCGGTCGGTGCGAATCAGCTTAGCCAGGTCAATCATGAACTGCTCATAGGCCCGGCATGCCTGTGAAACACACTCATATTCAGGATATTTGTAACTCACTGGTTTCAATAACCACTGACCAGAACAGGAGGTGACAGATACACATTCAGCCTGCAGCAACCTAAGTATAGTTGTACTGCTTTCTACATATCATTCAACACAAAATAGGAAACTGTAAAGTAAAACCAGAGCAAAGGATATCTGCTCCAATCACACATCTGGTTTGGATTGAGATACAGTCTAATTTTCTGTTTTGCCTCTTTTATGTTAATCACCATTATCTGTATTGCTATTCATCACATACACACTAGCTACATTTGTAAGTGTACAAATGTGGGGGCATGTGGGGCATCATGTTTTCCAGAATAAACTCCAAGAAACATGAAACCCAGATTTCAGCTCCGTGTGTTAGGTTAAAAGCTTTAATTGCATTAAAAGTGTGTTTGGGTTTGTGTACATGTAAACTTCAAACTGACCTCTGCATAAGGACCAGTGCAGGCATAGTAATCTCTGGACAACAGGCCGAGGCTTGTTTGCTGGTCAAACTGGCAAAAAGAAGAAGAAAATATACACATTTATTTTCAGTATGAAAGCAGATACAGTATGTCTGTATCTGTATGAATATGAACAGAGGAGGGTGAGGCTTTTTTTTCTTTTTTCTTTTTTTGGGGGGGGGGTTTGCTACAGGTGTACACCTACATGAATGATGTGTGAGTTCGAGTCCCTATCATCAGTGCCGACAAAAAAGTTAACCAAGAGAAGAGTTCCATATTTTTCATTCAACTTGGCAATGACATCCTCCAGCCTCCATGTTTTCCCTGAAGAAATAAGATGGAACAAGTAAAAGAGAATTAAAAGAGAAAGAAATGTCCTCAATGACATCCTACTTTATGACACAAAACAAAACAATTCTCTACCATATTTGGTCTCCCAGTTGTCGACAGCTATGGGCCACTCAAACACATCAGGCAGCATGTCGAGCAGAGGAGCCCCTCCTCTGAGCTCAATTAAACCTAAAAAAAAAAAAACCAAAAACAAAAAAAGGGACTGTGGTGGATACATTTATTTTGTACCATTCTCAAAATTCAGACAATTAATTAGAAAGAAAATAAAAGAAACCACTGCATTACTTTTTATCAAGCACATACTAAATCTGTGGCAATCTGGAAGCTTTTGAGGAGTTTATTAATGTGACTTCCAAAGAAAAGCCCTTCTGAAGAAAGCATTAATTTGAATCATGTAAAGCTTAAATACTGTAATTCTTCATTTTAAAACTAATGAGTCATATAAATTGTCTTGACAGTTTTAATGACAGACAATACAAAAAAAAAAACTGGATGAGACACACGTGACCTTCAATAGAAATTTACAAAATGACTTTATTCACAATAGAAGACCGAAAACGGGATAGTGTGTTAATATCTTTTGCCTGCTGACTCACTCTCATTGGTGCAGGACTTGTAAAGGGTCTTAGCCTTGGTGAGAGCAGCAGCTTCCCCCTCCACTGTTTTTTCAAGGACACCTTCAAATAAAGAAACAGAGCAAGCATGAAGGAAAGAATCACAGACAAAGATAAAGCAGGAATGCAGGTTACTGTGCACTAAGGAAAGAGGGATGAGTGGGGTGTATATAACCTCAGGTGCAATGTAGAGGTTTTTTTTTCTTTTTTTTTCATCTTTGGGGATTTAAAATAGAATCCAGCTGTCATCCATATGCATTTTAATCATTCTAATTAAAGGATGTTTTCTGTCCCTGTGTCAGAAAGTACCTACAAAAAGAAAATTATGATATAAAATCCTTGCAGTAGATAGCAAATGGTGACAAAACAGAGGAAAACATGTCATGAATGCATTTAAGGAAAATGAAACTCACAGCTGCTCTTCTCAAGCTATTTTTTTTTTTCAAATAAAAGCTACCTCACAATGACAAAAACAAATATTCTTCTGAAGATTTTTCAGGTTTGAAGAAAAAAAACAAATCTTTAATTTTTTTAAACGTTATATAAAGGGACATGTAAAAAAAAGTGTGTGCTGGAATTTTGCATTGACAGATCAGGTACCTGAAGAGCAAGGCTAATACACGAATACACTGTCAAAATGTTCCGTCATACAGTGAACAGCCAGTTTTACTTCGAAAGACTGAATAAAATAAATGTAAAAAAAAAAAAAAAATAAATACAAAAAAAAAATAAAAAAATTTAAAAAAAAAATTTTTAAAAATTAAATTTTTTTTTTTTTTAAAAAAAAAAAAAATTAAAAATGCAAAAAA